>OOIL02001115.1:1489290-1514398 GCA_900332095.2 Cuscuta campestris | reverse complement strand
ACTAGCATCTAATTTTATTGACTAATATTGAGTGAATTGGTTTGAAACTAATCAAATTAACTCTCAAATCAATAAAATTTATTGTAATGAGATGAAATTAGGATAAAATCTAGTTATACCATACAATTCATCATATATTCCTTTCGTTCAAAAAAGAATATCACACTTCACTATTTAAAAATTACGGAAATTTTATTTGTTTGTGTGTTATCATTTATATGTATAACTTATCTTTAATTTCTACATATAATAAATTTAAGGAATAAAATTTTGTAATTTTTTTCAAGAAGATAATGTATTTTATGAGGAAATGAGCAAGTAATGTAATTAGTTCAAATAGTAAAATAAAAGTAAAAATTTAAAAATATAATATGCTTATTGAAAGGCAAACATAGTTCTGAATTTATCGATTTTAGTTCTAATCGGGTTCGGATATTATCGGTTTCAGATCTAATCGGTTTCGGATTTTATCGGTTTCGGGTATTATCGGGTTCGGATCTAATCGGTTTCGGGTTAAATCGGTTCGGATATTATCAGTTTCGGATCTAATCGGTTTCGGATTTAAATCGGATATGAATTATTTAGTTCGGTTTCGGTTCGATTCGGATCATTTCGGGTTTTCGGTTATAGATCGGATCTTCATTTTTCGGGTCATTCCAGTTTCGGTTTCGGATATTTCGGTTCAGGTAATCGGTTCCGGTTCTGTTTTGCCAGGTCTAGTCATAATATACTCCATCCCTAAAAAAAGACTCATTTTTTGCTTTTTGGGCGGTTCACGAAAAAGGCTCCTCTTTCTTTTTTCAAAAATTTTGAGTGGTTCACAATCTTTCTCACACTTCTGCATCACTTTCAACCACATACTTTTACTTTCCTTAAACACTATGCCAAGTCAAACTAGGTACTTTTTTTAGACAAAAGAAGTATTAATATATGAAGAAAGCCACTTTTTTTTAGTAATATTACTCCCTCTGTCCCTAAATATTTGCCACACTTGTATTCTCGAGACAAAATATTAAGTTTTTTCAATTCATTTTATTTACATATTGGTATAGAAATAAAAAATAAAATTTACATATCAAAAAACTACATGAAAAGTTCTTCAAATAAGAGGTGTCAAGAATATTTTATTTTATCAAATAACCAATGAAAACATAGAAATAAACAAAAGTTTCCGCGACTGCTGAAAAAACAAACGTTGCAAATAATTTGGGACGGAGGGAGTATGTCTTTTTTGGGAAATAATATTATGTTTTTTCCCATAAAAAAGATAGCAAGCCACTTTGCCAAAAAAACTCCAAAAAAATAAACTTGTCCCTTAATTTGAGAGTGGAGAGTTGAGATTTATCTCTCTCTCTCTCATATACCAAAACTTTCTCATATTCTCTCGCAGTCTCGAAATTATTTACTCTTTATACAAGACGTTGTCTCACAAAATTTTTCTAATTTTGACTTTAAAAATTTTAAAGGAAGTGTATATTGGTGTTGACTTTCCAAAAAAACTCTTGGATGTGATGGATAAATTAATAGTGAAAAAGTGTGATGTGATAGTTAGGTTAAAAATTAGTATGAGTATAAGTGATTTTTTAATAAAAATGAGAAATATTTTTTGGGACGGATGAAAAAAGAAAGGAGAAAGGTTTTGTGGGACGGAGAGAGTAGTAAAATTTTATGTTTTTTCAATTCATTTTATTTAAAGATTGGTATATAAATAAAAAAATAAAACTTATATATTAAAAAAATTATCAAAAGTTCAACAAAACAAGAGGTGACAAGAATTTTTTATTTCATCAAATAGTCAATGAAAGCACACAAATAAATAAACAAAAGTTCTCGTGAAGTTCGAATAGTAAAATGCGTCTGGTAAATCATTTACAGATGAAGGGAGTACGAGTAATAATAGTCCTTTGAATAAAACCATAACAACAAAGTTTGGAGCAAATAACTATTTCATTATACTCGGAGGGACAGAGGGCAATATATCTGAGTGCCCTTTTGTAAAAAAAGGATGAGCCTCATTCCTGAAGGTCCCATCAGATCCTGTCGGACGGTCACTGAGAGGAGGTAAATTGGATATTAATCGCAGATTAGTGGCAAAGAGTGAAGCCTGCATCTGATACTTGCAGAGGCACTAGCTATGCTTATCTGAGTGCCCTTTTCTAAGTCCATAGAGAGAGGTATTGAGAGTGTTGGAAAGAAGTCTATGGAGGAGATATATTTGAATAAAGGAATATACTCCGTATATAATACCTTTTCTTTTTCTCTTTTTTCCCCGTGGAGAAGTGAATAATAATATGATGTCCTTTTGTGGACGTTGAAGCCTAATTATGCTTTCCCATCCAATGGTTCATATCGCTGCAATATCTTCTGGTGTACTCAAAGTGGAGTTCCGAGCTAGCTCTAGTGAAACTGCAAAAAGTTAACATTCATTCATTCATTCTTTCATGCTGTGTTTTGTATATGATGTGAGTGAAAGTCAGATATTGATCGAGAAAGCTATATCTATCTAAAGTCAGTGCATATATGTTAATGATGAGGCTTGAATGGATTGAATTGATTGATGGTGCTTAACATTATACTCTTAATGATATGATGGAACATATGATGCATGCTCTAGCAGTCTAGCTCATTTGATCTTCTTAAAGTCAAATTCACTCGTGGGCGTTGTGCAAATGGCAAATGCAATGAGTGCCAAAAGGATAAGACTTGTGTTCGATTCCTAGCCACTGAAGGTACTAGGTGCAGACTTCACTCTTTACCACCAATCTGCGATCCCACTCCAAATTAATTACCTTTTCTTAGTGACCGTCCGACTGAGTTAGACCTCGGGGATGGGGTTATCCTTAAAGTTCAAATTTTTATGTAGTTCCACCTTGTTGGATAGACCAACTAGTATATTTAAAATTTGTTTAGATGAGAAAATATTTTAATTTACACTAAAGTCTGTGTTAAAGAAATTGGCACGGAAAACTTTTGCTCACAATAAGTAATACTCCCTCCGTCCCTAAATCACTTACCATTTACGCAAAATGAAGTAAAATCCTAATTTTTTTCAATTCGTTTTATTTAAAGATTAGTATTTAAATAAAAAAATAAAACTTACATTTTTAAAAAGTACATAAAAAATTTTACAAAACAATAGGTGACAAAAACATTTTATTTCATTAAATAGTCAATGAAATCACACAAATAAATAAAAGTTTTCGTGATTTTTGAATAATAAAGTATGTAAATTATTTAGGTACGGAGGAGTATAATAAGATTGCCTCCAACACTGAGTGGCGCCACATAAGCTTTTTACTCATCTTTCCGACGAACACTTCTTACCATCAACACTATTATATCCATCTTTCCCACATGCACCATCATTAAGTAATTCCACAATCATAAAAAATTAATAATAAATAAATTAGATAAATGCTTTTTATCAAAAATAAATTAAATAAATAATACTCCAGTAAAATTATACTGCATATGTGAATAAATAAATAATTACGTACGGACGTTGGACAGGCAGAAGGAACCAACGCTGCATCTCCAGCGGGCTTCCACGCGGACACGGGCTGTTGACGGATCATGGGATGTAGATAGTTAAGTAATACTCCCTCCGTCCATAAATAAACTTCCCACTTTCCTTTTTCGTCCGTCCACAAATAAACTTTCCATTTCCTTTTTTGGAAACTTTTTTATAACAAAAAGACTTAATTACCCCTGCCCATCCACTCTCTTTTCTTTTTTTTCTTCTTTCTCTCGCCACATCCCCCACTTCTCTTTCTTCTTTCTTCTCCCTTTTTTCTTTTATCCTCTCCTTTTGATTTCCCCAATCTTCTTCGTTGTGTTTCACCAACTCTTCTTTTTTTCTTTCTTTTCTCTCTCTTCTTCTTCTTCTTTCATTTCTTTTCTTCTTAATTCTTTTCATTTCTTCTTTTTCTTCTTCTTCTTTCAATTCTGTTTTCTCCCTTCTGAATTTGTTCCACCCACTTGGTTTTCATCTTTTTTTTCTATTTTTTCTTCTCTTTTCTTCTTCCTCTAACCATCTTCCTTCCGATCTGGTAGCTCTTGTTTCTTCTACGTTTTTTCTTTCCATTTTCTCCTTTCTTTTCTTCTCCAGATCTGAGAAATCTAATTCAGATCTGTGAAGAATTTTCTTCAAGTCTTCAAGTCTTCTTCCCACCTCTGATTCTTCACCAGCTAGAACAAGATGCTCGAATTGAGTCTGAAAGGGTGCTCGCCAGAATTATGTCGTCGGAATTTCTCCCTGAAGATGCTGTGGGATTGGCGCTGGAATTTTTTCCGGAATTTCTCGCAAGTCACCCGAATCTGTGCTTGGTTATCTGATTGAAGATGCCGGGGGGATGGTGAGAGTGGGTGACAGAACCAATTGATGGTTCATGGCGGTGGAGAGGGAAGATAGGGGTGAGGGTATAATGGGAAAGTCAACACAATTTTCATCACACATAAAATTGCGTGCCCGGTCAAACCGGGAAGTTCTTTTTTGGACGGAGGGAGTAACTAATACTCCCTCCGCCCCAAAATGTAACTAACATCATGCTAAACGAAGTAATTTATTAATTTTTGCAATTCATTTTATTTGAAGAATGACTTACAAGTAAAAAATAAAACCTACATATTTAAAAACTACGTCAAAAATCTACAAAACAAGACGTGACCAGCATATTTTATTTTAACATATAAACAATGAAAGCACAAAAATAAATAAAAATTCTCGTGATTTTTAAATAGAAAAATGTTGTAATTTTTTAGGGACAGAGGAAGTAAATAAATACAAACTAATGTAATTAGTTAAATAACCTACTCCACCATTTGTAACATTCCTACTCCTTCAGAGCATGAACAATAGCAAGTTGTATACTGGAATGTCGCACACTGACATGACAATGCTTAACCAATCAAAGACAATCCTAGTCACATAGTGGCATGATATTTGAGTGGCATGTCGTGCGACATGTCATTATTTTTTTCTCCATTTACATTTTTGATATATTTTAATCATTTGATTTTACTTTCTGTTTAACTCAATACATTTAACTTTAGTTTTTATAATTATTTTTATCTAGTATTTTGTTTTAAAAATCAAAATTCTACTCGGTATAGTTTAGTTATTCAAAATTAGTCTAGTTATCTATTTGAAATTAAAAATAGAGTACAAATTATTTTTCAAAGTGCAAAGGGAAGGACTTTTGCTGCTGATTTTCTATTCCCTATTTGAATATATAGAAATTTAAAATACAGTACAAACTAAAGCTAGAGTACAAATTGAGAAAAGATCAGTAAACAAATTGTAGAAAATAATAAAGGTAGAATATATTTCTATATTGGAAAATAATAAAGGTAGAATATATTTCTGTATTGAATTGTCTTTTAAATGCAATGATCTAATCCTCTTTGAGCCTGTTTGAGAATAACGTTAGCGATTAGCATTAACGTTTTGAAAAGGCTATCTACGGACATCGTTTAGCGTTAGCGTTTTCAATGTAATCTGTACCGTTAAAATTTTATCCAAAACGTTAACGCTAATCTCTATTGCTATTCCCAAACAGGCCTTTTATATAGGAAGAGGATAAAGCAAACAAGAAAATTTGCATTCCTACTAAAACAAGAATTAAGCACACTAGGAAAGTTCTTAAACCAAATCTTAAAGAGATTTGGTTTCTTTCTTCTAATATCTCACGCCAACACCCCTCCCCAAGCTAGAGCATGGGGATTCTGAATGCCCAGCTTGGACAAGACATAATCAAACTATCTTTGTTCAAGTGTTATCTGAACACTTCAACAAATAAATTTTCTTCTTTTTTTGATGGAGACGCCGCTCTTTTCGAATCCATCGAATAATCAATCGCGTAAAAGAACGCCGTTCTTTTCAAACCTTCATCCAATTCAAACGAACAAGATGAGCGCCATTCTTTTTAAACATCTTGACCGCTATTTTTTTTAATTTTCGCCTTGAAGAGATTGTCCTCATTCTTTAGAACAACTCTTGTTGGACGATTTCTTCATGACTAGAGACTGCAATTCCTTAGCAGTCATGTTCTTTGCCAAGAAGGAACAACCATATGTCATACGGATTTTATGGACGGCGTGCAATGGCGGCAGACTCTAGCGTAGTTACGGAGGTTGCCATGGCAGTCGAGGCTAACGTAGATGGTGTTATGCCGGTCGAACACAGCAAATAGACGCGCCTAACAATTATTTGGTGAGAAAAAAAATAAAAGATCATGATATCCCACCGGTAGGCATTGAAGTGTGTACGCCCACTAGCAGGAGATCAGAGTGAAAACATGTTTGAGGTCTCAAAAATCGAAAACTTGTTCCGATACCATGTAGAAATTAATAAAGGGAGAATATATTTATATATTGAATTGTCTTGTGAATACAATTATACAAAAGAACATCCTCTTCATATAGGAAGAGGATAAAGCAAACAAAGAAATTTTTATTCCTACTAAAACAAGAATTAAGTAAACTATGAAAGATACTAAACCAAATCCTAAAGGGATTCGGTTTCTTTCCTATAATACGCCAACACCAATCAAAGCAATGGAAGAGTGCTTCTTTTGTTACAGTGGAAGAGTGATTCTATTTTGCTGAAACAAATGGTTTTTGCCACTTCTGTTTGCCTCGCACTCGCAACGGAAATCATAGTGACACGAAACATGCCATGCAACCCAATTTGTACTTCGCCCATTTTGTTGCTTTCCTCTCCATGAATGGCAAGGCGTGCCCAGGTAAAACTTCACCGTTGCCAATGCTCTTAGAGTACTACATTTACTTCAAGGTGGAAGCTCTGACTTGTGCTGTTGGACTGGAGACAAAATGCCAAACAAAAGATGTCACCTCTGATCTCTTGTATCCATTCTTCGATACATTTTCTTGCTCAAAACTAGTGATGGAAATATGGCACAAGACCAAAGAGGCAAAAATGTCTTTAATTACTCCTATTGGAATTAGGTACATACTCCGACTCGAAAACATCAGCGAGGTCAAACAACTTAATGATGTCATATGAAACTAAGTTGCCCCCTTGCTTAAAGTATTCATCCGCCATTTTTTGATGAAACGAAAGAATGAGGCAAAGGGCTATTTGTTATGGTGACGCTCTTCATAGTATTCTATTCAACCTCATCAAAATTCCCAATTTGTTAAGTAGAGTAATAAAAATCGATTTTAAATGTTCACGGTGAACCTATGGTCTCACGACGGGCGATAAAGCACTTTTGATCAATTCTTTTGGACGTTTGCGACTGTGATATGTCCTGATTCTTTTGTTTCTTTTTTTTTGTGTTCAAATGGATGAGAACATCAATTGATACAAATATTGTAATCCCTCCTTTTCACATTAATCTTCTTGATTGGATTTGACACAAACTTTAAAAAAATGAAATAGAGTGATTGAAAGTGATAGAGATGAGAGAAAGATAGTGAGCCACAAAAAACTTCCCAATAGAGGAAACATGCAACTTTTGAGACGGATGAAAAAAAAAAGAAACGTTTTATGGGACGTAGGGAGTAATTATCATGCACGCGGATCCATAACTGAAGTAGATAGCCCATACATTTAGGCAGAAACACTATTCACAATTTCATCCTAATTTTGTATATAGTTTGATATAAAGGGGTGCAAAGTGAAATAATTCTAAGTAATGCCTTAGGGTGCAAAATATCAAAACTAAGATGAAATGTCAAATGCAAATGGGGTACAAACAACTTTATTCTTCCTATAGCATTTTCGGGAATCCAAACATACCCCAAAGTTTTTCATATATATGAAAGAAAAACATTTTGAAGGAAAAAAAAATGATAATAATGTTGAATAAGCTAGAATGAAACGTAGAAGAAACAAGAACCACTCAAATCTTTCACTTGTTCAAAAATGGTGGTGGATATGCCATATTCCAAACTTCCAATCAACCAAACAAGCTTTTTCACACTTTTGTATGTGCTTTTTTTCCAGCCTCTACAAACTTTTACTGATTCAGTGTAGATTAAACCTAATTAAATAAGGTGTATTCCAATGGCTTGATAGTGGGGAGTGGTGCTTTATTTGTTTGGCTGAAACTATCATATATGTAAACTTTTATCTGGTCTGGATTCTTCTACTTCTTTCTTCACCCAACTGGATATAGTGCTGCTAGCTGTTAACAAGGACTAGACAGCAAAATCCATTTATACAAGTGGTTTGATTTCAATGGCTAATCAAGTACGGAGTAATTTTTTTCAATCCAAAGAAAGAGACTCCTCCTATACATGTAGGCCATGCTCATGACAGTTTTATGTTGCTTGTGGGCACTAATCATTTTTCTTTTTTCATTATGGTGTCTCTCCCCCCTAGACCATGCATTGACATTGAGGGAAGGTACACCAAATTTAAAAAGTGTTGTTAAAAATGAAATACAAAACTATACTCCATATTATATAAAGAACTTATAATACACCCTCTGTCTGGATTTAACCTTCTCATGTGACTTTTTACGTTCGATCTCTAATGTAATACTTTGACCGTTAATATAATACTCCCTCGTTCTAAAATTAATTTTCCATTTGACTTTTTACGGTCTTCAATGCAACACTTTGATCATTATAAAAATAAAATATTTCAAAACTATGTTTCAAAATCAATCTGTTGATATTAAATTTATATGAAAATTTAATGCATTTTTTTTGCAATAAGTTTAAAAAAACTAGTGATATTACATTTATATTTAAACATAATGTATTTTTCCATATATCCAGATCAAAGTTTAGAAACTTTGACTAAAAAAGTCAAATGCGAATATTAAATTGATAAGAACTAAACTAGGAGGAAAATATTAGAGAAGGTATCAAAATATAAGCTTCATTTTTTTAACTCCAAAATAGGAGTACAATGTCAATCATGTTAATATACACTACCAAAAAATATAGTGCAATTCCATTATACCTTCCATTTCATTTTTTTTAAAAAGGAATGATAACAGTATTTTGGGATAACTAATAAAGAAAATTGAGAAGTTTATTTTAGAAAATAGAAATTAAGTACTTCATTCGTTCTAAACTTAACTTTTCGTTTCAGTTTAGAAGATTTCATTAACTTTAATTTCATTTCAATTTATTTGATTATAAGTGCAAAAAATTTGAAAATAAAATTTATATTTTAAAAACTAAATAAAATGTACAACAAAACTAAAAGTGATATGACTATATACTCCCTCTGTTCTTAAAAGATTGTCACAATTTAATTTTTGTCAAACTGTGGCATTATTTTACCACAAGTTAAATATAGTTTAAAATAATAAAATATTGTAAAAATTTGAAATTTCAAAATTATTTTTTAAAATGAACTCAATTTTACTGAATTTACATTATAATTAAATATATTTTTTTTTATTTATGGCCAAATGGTGTCACAGTTTGACATGAAAATTAAATTGTGATAATTTTTAGGAACAGAAATAATATACGGAGTACTATTTTGTAAAATTTGCACTAAATAGGACTAAAACATAATGACTTTTCCAATGTAGGACTTAAACTTTTTTATTCCCTAAATAGGACTTAATAATGACCTAGTGGGAAGAATAATGTCTAGTAATGATGGACATTTACTTGAATAATGACTACTTGATAATGACCAAAAGTCCTACATTGAGAAATAAAAACATATGGTCCTATATTGGGAAAATCATTATATTTTAGTCCTATTTAGGTAAATTTGCCTTTTATTTTATAGTATGATTACGAGAATAGACCAGTGATATCGAATGTGTTACATTTCCATTCCCATTAATACCATCAATCTATCATGTATGGCGGCTCCTTCCCGCTAAATCTAATTGAAGTCTTGCATCAAACTTCACCTATTCTAAACTAATGGGGTACTTCTGGTCTAATGCCAGACCAATGTGTTTTTGCATTAATTAAATAGGCATTATTATTTTTCAAATTATTTTATATAAAAAGTCGTATCTAATTAAAAAAATTACATATTCAAAAATTACATCAAAATATCTACAAAATTAGAAGTGACACGATTATGTTATTTTATTTAATGGATAATGAAAGTACATCAACAAAGTAAATAAAATCTGATCTTATGGATAGTAAACGAGAAAATTATTGTTATACACAAAAAAAGTATTGGGAATTTCTTCCATGCCTTGGCTAATGAAGGGGCATCCATGCCCCTCCACAAAATTCTTGCCATGTGGACTTTTTTAATCATGTAAATAAATAAAACACTCCACATCATTTTAACTTTTAAAAATTACATAATAACCCCATTTTTCCCTTTTTCTTATGTAAGGGCCTTTTCTTTTGAATGGAAATTTATTTCCAATATTTTTCAATTCTCTTCACTTTTTTCAATCACTTCAAGCTTATTTCAATAACAACTTAAAAAATTTATTTATTAATATTTTTTAATAATATTCCTATTACATTCATTATAATTATAATTATTACGATTCCTACAATTGTCATTATCGTCGTCACTATTGTAATTAAAATACAATAAAGAACTGAAGTAATAACACAATTTTCATATCAAAAATATTTCTTTTGTCACAAAAACATATTGAGTATTAGTTATCATTATAGAGTCAACAAAAAATATTCAAATGTTAAATGATTTAATTTATTATATATACATTCCTCTTTGTAATTTTGGAATAACCCATAATTTCGTTTATTTGTTGATTGAGATAATGTCAGATTATTTATGCTAATTTTTGGTTTTTACAAGATTAATGAAAAAACATTAGTACATGGATTATTGGCATTGAAATTAAGGAATGAGAAATAAATGGTTTAACACATATATGAAATTAGGAAATAAAAATATGTACTAATGATATTGTTTTAAAGAGTTTAAGAAAAGAGTAATATTAAGTATGAGTAAAAATATAACCTGGGGTACTATAAAATATGTACATGGTATGAAATAAAAATGGTTTAACATATAAAAGATTAAAATAAAAAAAAGAAGGAATTATTATAATAAAAATATTAAATTTCAAAAATATATTACTCATTTCAACATTTCTTTTAATTTTTCAAAATTTTTATTTGTTTCCAAAATTTTCTTCCAGTTTTTTTCACCTCATTCCAATTTTTTTTCCAATTTCTGCTGATTTGTTCCTATTTTTTCCAATTTCTTCTACTTTATTACAACATCCAATTCTTAAATTTCTAACCAAAAAAATTAATACTAATAAAAATACTAATAATAATAATAATAAATCACCCCATATATATGCAAAATACGTAGTATAACTTTTATCCCTAAAATATGAATTCCATGCTTTTATTCTGTAAATAAGAGTTTGCGTTATGACAATCTTGCATTGTTTGGATGTTGTTTATTGGTTGTTTGCTGTTTGTGTCAGCTATTCTGAATAGCTCTTTAGTTTAGATGATTTGACCGACTCGTTGTGTTGGATTATCGTTAAAAATGTTTGGTAAAATTAGTTGTTTGAGAATAGTTGTTTCAAATTTTAAAAATTATACACACACACAGATATATATATATATATATATATATATATATATATATATATACACACACACACACACACACACACACACGTGTAAGAATTAAATATTTAATATATTTCACTTTTATATAATTGATAAAAAAATTAATAGTATATAAATTTTTAATAATTTTTGTCTTTTGATTTTATCAATTGATTTATTTTGATTGTTTCAATTTTTAAAATTTAATTTTTTTTTTACTTTAATTTTCTTACATATAATATTGAATATCTTTCAATAAAATAATTTTAAAAAAATAGTTTTCCTAACAGACAAGTCTAAAAGCTACTCCCTTTAACTTTTCAAATTTTGGCTTTTCGGATCAAACAGTCAAGTCAAAAAGTCATTAGTCAAACACCGATTTTGAAAAAGTCATTCGTCAAACAATGCCAAAGTTAAGATACAATATATAATACAAAAAACTTTGTGAAATGACTATGACTGTGTTTGGAAAATGGTTTTTCGGATGGCTTTTGGCATTTTTGACTAATTTTGGTGTTGACTAATTGAACAACTAAAATTGGTGTTTGGCTAATGACTTTTTCACTTGGTTGTTTGATCCAAAAAGCCAAAATTTGAAATGCCAAAAGGAGTAGCTTTTAGTCTTGGCTGTTAGGAAAACTTATTTTTTAAAATTATTTTTTCTTGAAAGATATTCAATATTATATGTAAAAAAATTAAAGTAAAAAAATTAAATTTAAAAATTTAAAAAATCAAAATAAATCTGATTACAAAATCAAAAGAAAAAAATTAATAAAAAATTATATACGATAATGACAATAGTAGTAATAGTAATAATTATAATTATAATTATAGTTATAATTATAATGAATGTAACAGGAATATTATTAAAAATAAAAATAAACAAATTGTTTAAGTTGTTATTGAAATAAACTTGAAATGATTGAAAAAAGTGAAGAGAATTGAAAAATGTTGGAAATAAATTTTCATTAAAAAGAAAAGCTTAGATAAGAAAAAGGGGAAAAAGTGGGGTTATTATGTTATTTTTAAAAGTTAAAATGATGTGGAGAGTGTTTTATTTATTTACATGATTAGCGAGGGCATGGAAGAAATTCCCAAAAGTATTACTCCATCTGCCCATCATAGATCTTCTCAGACACTTTTCACAGAGTCAAACTTTACTCACTTTGTTTACTCATTTTTACTAGTCATTTCGTAAAATAATATAATCTTGTCACCTCTAGTTTTGTAGAACTTTTTATGTAGTTTATTACTATAAAATTTTATTTTAAAATTTTACTCATATAATCAATTAAGTTGAATTTAAAATAAAGTCAGTCAAGCTTCGGAACGCGTAATGGGAAGATCTTAGGTGGACGGAAGGAGTATTATTGTTCATTCAAAACAAGACTGGCCGGCCGGTAAATTTCATGAAAAGTGGCGCGGGGAAATGAGGCGGATCGCGAAAAAACGTATGGAGAAATCAAAATGACAAATCGTCTTGTTGGAGGATTTGTTTTTTAGTTAATGAGTGGGGTCCTGTTAGTCTAATGATCTTCCACTAAACATATTACGTTACGAGTCTCTTTTATTAAAGTTACAAACACATTTCGATCACAAAATACACAACCTTGTTATTTGTGCACCTCACTAAATGAATAAAATGATGTTCAATAATTAATAAGTAAACATTTAAATAAACAAATGGTAAGTTTGTGTATTTTGTGACCAAAGTGTTTGTGACTCTAGCATTTCTCTTGATCTATATTCTTCTTCCCAAACTATTTAGAACTGAAATAGTGAAATGTATGGCTCATATTTTTTTTCTCTATTTAAACTTCAATCGTTTGTTTTTTTGGGATATGCTAGGGTACACCAAAAGGTGTACCCTAAATGTACATCACTCCTCTCTTTACCATCCATTTTATTTTATTTTTAATTTTTTTTTTATTTTTTTGAATTTTTATTGCTTTTTTTGTGGTGATGGAGGGGGTGGGGGATGTTTGGGATACACTTTTGGTGTACCCCTAGCATTTTCCTTTTTTTTTACCTCAGGGTACATGCATTTTAATACTCTTTGTTAAATTTTATGAAGTAAAAAAATTATGAAATCAAACAACAACATTTATTTTGTGATAAAGGATCCAATATTTCTTGTTTCATAACATGCTCCCCCCGTTTTTATTAAAAAATACTTCTTTCTCCGTTCCAAAAACTTCTTCCCTTTTTTTTCTTATCTCACAAAATTCTTCTTGTTTCTATTAAAAACTCATTTTTACCCCTATTTACTCTAGACCTACCTATCACATATTCACATCATATCTTTTTACAAATAATCTACACATCGCATCCTGCTTTTACTCATCATATCAATGACATTTTTAGAAACTCAACACAAAATATCCCTCTAAATTTTTCAAAAGGCAACGAAACCCCTCAGATTAAGTAAATTCAAATAACATCAGTAGGAGTGTCCATTATTCGGTCTGAGTCCTGACCGAGCCGAAACCTGGTACAAACCAGACCAGATCGGTCCGGACTGGTCTCTTTCCATTCCGGTCTTCGGCCTTAGCTTCTAAAATCTCTTATTCGAGTTTGGGTCCGGTCCGGTCCACCAGGATTCGGTCCGGGCCGGTGGACCAGTCAAATTTTATTTGTTTCAATATTTTTCTATATAATAATATAATACAATTTTTTGAAGTTTTTTCTTATAATTTTCTCATGTTACAATAAATTTTAGACTAATTCAATGTTACTCGTATTTTTATCACAACCTTTTTTAAATAGTCAATTTTAAAAAATAGGAATTCTATTAAAGTGTTTTTTTTTACAAATTACGTTACAATATTTTAAAACTAATTTAGTGTTACATTTTGATTTTCTATCACAAAAATGAATTTTTTGTGGGAAGAATGAAAGAACTTTTTAAACATTTTTACACCCTTTTAAAATGACTCTTTTACTATTTTTAGTAAGATTTGGATGCCGGGTTGTGATCCACAATAGTCTCTCAAGCATCTTTAATTTGTTTGTAGTGTTTTACGCAGAACTCCAGTAGAATCATTGTTGACTTTTTAGTCTATATCTTAAATGACGTGCATGTTTTAATTGTAGTACGGTGTTAATATCATGTTAAAAAATTTAACATTTAAATAATAATGATTTACAATGTTTAGTGTGGGTTACACATTACAAATCCGTAATAGATATACTTTTTTTTACAAGTAGACACCTTAAATTGATTTTAAAAAAGGTACCCTAATTCGGTTCGAACCCAGGCTGATCCGATCCCGGGCGAGTACGGTCCCAGGCTAGTCCTTATTTTATACGGCCCGGTCTCTGACTCAAGAAAAGTCTCATATTCAGTGTCGGTCCGATTCCAACCCAGTCTGGGTTCAGACCGATGCACACCGTTAAATATGAGTATACAAAAAGCAAGCCATCAATAATGTTAATATTGATTTTTAATTTTCTAAATTGGAGTAAATGCGCTACAAGTTTTGTCTTGACATTCGGTCGCAAATTTATGAAAGAATCTAAAATCCATCGTTTAATTTTAATCTACGACGCGAGATTTACGACGAAATAAAACAGTTGTTTCATTCGTCGTACATCAAGGTCTACAATAAAATACGGTAATTCGTGACAAAAAAATTCTATCACGGGTGTGTACAGTTCTTGTAGTGTACAACTGTACATCGCTTAAAAAAAGTTGGGTGATTTCCGAAACAATGAGGATTTCAAAAATCCATTCCCAAATGGGGGTGATTTCCCAACAAGTGAAGATCTTGAGAGTTCATTCTCAAATGGTAAAAGTGTGTAAAATAAATGTTTACGAATCAGAGTCAACCTCGTGAAACTGTCCTCGGACAATGTAGTGACTCCCCATATCGCCTGCCTGCCCCATATCTGTCGTTGTGGCCTACGTCGTGCCAATTCTGCTCTGTGATCTTGAGGACCTTATGTCTCATCCTCTTGAGTTAAATGCGATATGAAGTCCCCGTATACGTCCCCCTGTAGTCGAACTGGTGTGCTAGGAAGTTGTGTCGTCATTTAAGCGAGGGGGGGTACCATGTGAAAAGGATGCCCTGTCACCAAATGGTGGTTGCAGAGAAGATGTTGTAAAGAATGATGTCCCTGTCTCGTCTCCCCCAGGTATATGTTGGTGGAGCTCCGGGCTAGGGTCGACAATATATGCGTCGACCTCGTCTTGTATCTCCTGGTTCTGACGTTGCCTTCGGGGGGCGACCCCGCACCGTTGCATCCCGACATGTATCAGGACGCCTATGTATCACCCCAGGCTCGTAGGCTGGAACTTAATTCGGATGAGATAGGATCTCTCCATATCCGGCTTCACGGATGGACTGCACTGTCTGATGATGTACGTCTTGCACAAATGTGTAGAGGTCCTAACCTTGTTCAGGTTGCTCTACATCTGTTTGGCTTGTTCGTTGTGAAATGTCCAGCAAACTGTAAAGCTGTACATATAAAGAAATTATTTTAAAATAAAAAACACTTTAATTTATATAATTTAAAAATGTTACTAATAAAGGAAAGTGCATACCAGGCAATGAACATCCAGATTGACAGGGACATATCCAGTGACAAAAACGTGGTCATGTGTCGGGTTGCATATAATGCGTCTACCATATAGGTAATACCACTGTCGATATGCATTAGTGTATCCGTGATGATCAAGGTCAATCTCCAAAACACTCTGTTGTCGGACTTCCCACTCCTCTAGAAAATGTGTCGTCCTAGAAGCCATGGTCCCTGTGGTGGTCCTGACGGCGTGCAACTCACGATCATAATCCACAGCCTAAGGGGTATCCTGGAGTCCACCGAACTGGAGACAGAACCGATCTGGGTAATACATCTCCACCATATACGTGTATATCAACGGAACACGTGCACACCATATTGCGATCCCGGTGATGCAATGAAGATGCAAATGTTGCGAACCGGGTATGGCATCCAAATGAACTATATAGAAAAGCAAATAAAACAATCTATAACACTACTTCGATTAACATAACAAAATGTGAATAATAGAATGGATTGACTATATCTCTTTCCTGTAGCATGCCTAATTGGTCCTTGTACGGACGAATGGAATGAGACGGTGAAACTGTCCAACGATGATAACAGAACCACCTGTGAAGAAAAATATTAAAGATTAAGTACTACAGTACTCCAATAATGGTAAAAAAAGAATTCATAGATAAAATTACATGGCCCCATACGGTGCATCTATCCCATATTCAGGTGGAACTACGCCCTTTGGTCTACACATCAGGATGCGCTCCCATGCCCAAGTCTGTATAAGAATGAGAGGGCCGCCGATTTGTGTAGTCTCCGATAGAGCTGCATGACACAAAATACTATAAAGGCAAGCCAATGCCTCGGTGCCTATAGCGAGACT
Organism: Cuscuta campestris; assembly: GCA_900332095.2. Taxonomy (NCBI): domain Eukaryota; kingdom Viridiplantae; phylum Streptophyta; class Magnoliopsida; order Solanales; family Convolvulaceae; genus Cuscuta; species Cuscuta campestris. The sequence goes on along the minus strand of OOIL02001115.1, from coordinate 1,497,489 downwards.
TCGCAGATCTTGCACCGTGCCAGCGAGCAACTCCAAAAGGCACAAGTTCACCTTGTTACCCGTCGTGCTAGAGAACAAAGCACCACCCATAACCTTCAACATCAAGGCCCGAGCATGCTGCAAAAAGTCAACCTCCGCATTATGATCACCAACAGGAATGAGTACGATCGCATTCATTCTGATTTGCGTCTTGCTCAAATCCTCTAAAGATGGCCTAAACCCCATCATATCATCATACAATTGCACCCAATACTCTTTCGTGTTGCCACACGAACCAACAATAGCGGTGCCATCTACGGGGAGACCAAGTAGGACTTCTACATCCTGTAATATGATCCCAACCTCTTCAAACGGAAGATGAAAGGCATGGGTCTCCGACCTCCATATCTTGACTAAGGCAGTAATCAATTGCAAAGCCCAACCGATTCGTAACTTAGCAATCCTTTGTACCCCGTAAAATCCATAATCATGCAAATTCTCCACAACTTGTGGATGACGCTCCACACCAAACCCTTCCCTCAAGCTACCAAAAAATTAACATATTTCACCGGCACATCCCCAAACTCACGATCTTGCCACACCGTATCACAACGATGTTCGCCAGGTGCAAGGACTAGTATATCGTGGACAATTGGTTTTGGATGGACGTTCGTTCTTTGAAAATTCATTATTCTACAAAATTAAAATCTTTAGTCTATGAATACGACAAATCAAAAATATGCGATGCACTATGAAAAAATTCACAAATATATCATTAAAAATTTTTTAAGTTACTTCAACATATATTTTCGGATATCTTGTAAACATTTCAATTTTCTAAATTCTCAATTTAGATCTAATCTAATTTACTAATAATTAGATCATATAAGCTTAAACTAGAGATTTTTGAAATAAATTAAAAAAACGGTAGAATGGGTACCGTTAACCGACGAATGACGATGGAGGCTGGCGGTTGGTGACGGACGGTGAGGGACGGCTTGGGGTGCTGTTCTCTCTTCGCTGCTCCTGGCCTACTTGAATGTGTAAAAATGGGGTTTAGATGGGGAAAGATGGATGGTCACCCACCCGTAATAAATTATTTTGTGGCTTAACGATAGAGGTGTACCGTTAAACTCTGATTTACTTTGACAGACACTGAACGGGAATGCTTTTGTGTTTCCCTCAATGATCGGGAATTAAATCCCCAAATGGTGAGGTACCTGCAAACATTTCCCATCAGCACCGAAGTTTGCGTGTAATTGTGCACCTTGTACTGTATTTTGTTTTCTTATTATTATTATTATTATTATTAATTTAATTTGATAAAATAAAATATTCTTGTCACCTCTTATTTTATAAAATATACTATTTAGTTTTTAAATATAAAACTTTTATTTTTAAAATTTATAAACAAAATAATTTTAAAATTCAATAGATTTTTCGTGTTAATCAAAGAAAGTAATTTATTTAGGGATAAAAGGATTAATTAAAGGATATACTAGAACTAGACCAATTTTGGTACATCAATAAGAAATAAAAAAATTACATCAAAAGTTTACAAATTTTTGTACCAATTTCACAAATTGGTACATGAATAAGAAATAAATTACTTATTAGAAAACTACATCAAAAGTTCTGCGAAATAAGATATGGCACGAATATTTAATTTTATCAAATAATCACAAAAACACACAAATAAACCACCGTTCTCGTACTGTAACACCCTAATTTATCTAGGTTTTTAGCCCCTTTTGGACTTAAGTATTAATTTGGTAATTGTAAAATTTAAAACATTTCAAACACTTTTATTTCATCACAAAATACTTATTACAGAAATAGTAACGGAGGTTTATCAAATTGCAGAAGCTTTAAAGATATAGTTTCACATCACAATCACAAAATATAAAGAATTCATTTCTTTTAAATTTATTATTAAATAGTTCATAACCATCACAATCCATCTCGACATCTCATCCCCGTTCACTACCAGGATCACGTCACATCATTCTTTCTGTTTATATGCGTGTAGCAAATAAAATATACTACATGCTCAACAGTGAAGCTGGGTAAGGATAACTAATGCATCGGACATTCACATAAATTGAATCTCAATTCATAATCAAATAATTTGATATCATGCACATAATATTCAATCTAAATATTTAATATTCATAATGTCAATCGTGTTATTAAACTATTTTTAATCTAAGGCAAAATCATAACAATACTCTTAAACTATTTTCACTCTAAGGCCAAATTCATATTGATCACAAGCTCTTAAACTATTCTTAGTCTAAGGAAAAACACAAGAACTGATGACCTATCCTACAAGTCATATAGGCGATGCTCAAACCGAACAACGAACTACTCACTGTCAGGTGGGTGGTATCCCAAACGAGTTATCCTCTAGTTTGTTTTGCGGATCCTGTACATACGTTTTTACCCAGGACACCAGATATCATACCTGCAAGACTCACACTAATTAAGTCACATGGAGTCTATCTTAGAGTTTTTCTAGATAACCTTAATAATCAATATCATTTTCATAATCATCAATTTAATCAAGATATTTATTTTTAATCATGGTTTAGTGTTTAGTAGGGGTGAGTAACTACCCCCTATAAGTACCTTTGTAGCCCTCAAATGAAGGGGTCCGAACTTTATCTCTTTAGAAGTGCATGTATTATGTAATTTCTCCATGTACTCTTCCAATACTTAATAACAATTAGACTACAGGTGCCCTCACCTATAGTCCTCTTGGTCAATTTCTATTTCTCGAGTTCTTTCGGTTTCTAAACTTAATAAAGCACCCTAGACCCAATCCAAAGTAATTTTTCGGGTGATAATTCACACCATCAGATGCGATAAAGTACCGAAAAAGAAATGTACCATACCAAACCGAATGGTTGGTCTGGTATTTGGGATCGGTACGAGGTAACTTCCCATAGTAAAAAATCCCTAACCGAATATATATACAAATATGTTATAAAAATATTACTACCTCCGTCCCACTCTCTTTGTCCACTTTTGACTTTTGGAATTGTTCATCTAAGTACTTTGACTCATCAAATTCTCTCAATGTGTAAGCCTAAATATAGTCATGTGTGATCTTGTTTGATTTGTCTTAACATATAGATTATTAATATATAATTTCTATAATTTTTTAATATACAAATTACAAGATAAAATGGATTAAAGAAGTGCATTGGATGGTGTGCCAAAAGGTAAGTGGACAAAGAAAGTGGGACGGAGGGAGTAATATTTTTATAGTTCTACATTAAATAATAGATTGATTTTGAAAAGTTTGTTCAAGTGTAGATGAATTGCAAACAATCTTCTATTTAAATAATCATTTATTTGATTTTTAATTTTTTGGTACATGAATATAAAAAAGTTAACACACATTTGAAATATTATTTTGTTATCATTTGTTCTCTTTTTTTGTGAAATACGAATTATAAATTAAATTAAATTTTATAAACACTTCTTACATTTAATTATTCATTTTTCTAAATTTTTTATCTTTATTTATTTGGTATATACTTTCAATTTTTAAAATTTAAGAGTTTTGTATATTTTAAAGTGTAATATTTACCGAAACCAAAATCGAACCATCCCAAACCATACCAAACCGATGCTTCGGGATTGGTACGATGTGAAATCTCATAGCGAACCAAAATATTTGGTACAGTATCGATACGAATCAAATATCGTACCATACCGCACCACGCTTACCCGTAATGTGGCACTGGAAATACGTTTGAAGCCCCGGGACTTCAAACATTCTCTCTCTGCCACGTCAGCTTTAACTTACACCCAAAATTCACTGGAAATGGGTTTGAAGCCCCGGGGCTTCAAACTGGAGCTTCAAACCTTCATTTTTTACATTTTTAAATATACATCTTCTAAAATTAAATTAATAAAATGTAATTAAATTATTATTTAATTATATTGAAACACGAATAATAAAAAAAATACATTCATTAAATAAAAAAAGCGACAATAATAAAAAAAGATACATTAATAAAAAAACTAAGGAAAATTATATTTCTCCTTGATCTCTCTTATTCTTTGCTCGTAGATCATTCGTCCAATCTCCGACAACGTAGAAAGGTCGGTTTCCATGACTTTCATCTCGGCCTCCTGCTCCTTTAGCTTCAACTCCTTCTCATTTAGCTTCAACCTCTCTTATTCTCGGAGATTGAATGCCCGAAGTTGTTCAACCATTTCCCAGCCGATTTCATCGCGAGAAGAAACAGAAACAGAGCTGGACCCTCCCGAACCCGAGGCAATGGATTTTGCCTTCTTTCTTCCGATCGGCCGTGGAATGGGGTCCTCGTCATCGGAATCCGCAACGTTGAAGGGAGGGATTTGATCGGTCGAACCGATAGTCTCGTCCACCTCAACCTCGGCGTCGACGGAGGATCTTTTCCGGAACGATCCGCCGTCGGGATTATTGAGTTGTTGCCACTTCGGAGAACGGCTCAAAATCCTCTAAAGATCGATGGGCACCTTGCCTTGGTGCCCGTCGTCTTGATACCGGGCCGTGGCAAGTCGGAGAACATCGGCGTTGTTCGTCCCGCTCCTCCGGGACCGGGAGCATTCCTTGTAAACTCCAATAAATTTTCGGACTTTACGGTTGATGTGGCTCCATTTGGAAGTGAGTTTGTCCCGGGTTCGGTAGGAGCCGTCCTTGTTCATCGCAGTGAAGAACTTCTCCTCGATACGATCCCACATCGCATCCTTCGTTTGCTCCGAACCTTTAAAAATGTATAAAACAATTTTTTTTAGACACAATTAAATATAATATATATAAATAAAAACATAAATATATTAGAAAAAATAAATTTTTTACCAATGATAGGATGCTCGGAGACGTCAACCCAAGCCGACGCCAATAAGCACTCCTCCTCCGGCGTCCACTTTTGGATTGACCGTGCCGCCTCGGTCATCGTGCCTTTGGCTTTGTGGCTTTTCTGGCGTGTACTTTTTTTCGACCCGGTCGGTTCCGGTTGAGTCTCCGGAACCGAATCTCGCTCGACATACCCCGATTGTTGCGTCTCGTAGATCGGCGATTGATCGCCCCACTCTTGGTAATACCACACCGCGGCGTCGCTTGGCGAGAGATTGTCGGGAAAGAAGCCGGAGCCGGAAGGATTCATGTTAAAAAGAGAGGGGTGATTTCGAAATTTAAAATATGGGAAGAAGAAGATTGAAGAAGAGTGAAGAAGGAAGGTGTGAGAGATTGGGAGGGGGGGTTTGAATTTATAAGGAAAAAAAATTTCTTTTTTTGGGTCCAACGGCTATTATAGCCGTTAAAGGGGGGAGGGGAAGAGAATGACGAAGCGTCATTCCTTTGACGCAGGGCATGTGACGCCCGGGTAACGCCGCCGGGGGCGGTGTTTAACGACCTCGGGGCGTTAAAACGGCCCTACCGCCGGTCGGCGTTACATGCATACCTAGTGCTCTAAGTCCCCATGGAGGCACTCTTTTTGAACATTGTAAAAGGAGTAAATTAATTTGGGAATAGCGGTAGAATATATACCGTTCCAAGCATACAGATTCTGACAAGCACTGATAATTCACAAAAGTTTTGCTAGAGTCATAAAATTTACAAAATCTCAGTACTGTACTCAATTTATCTTGCCAAGTTACCAAAAAAAAAAGTCTAGAGATACTCGTATAAAGGAATTGAAGAACAACGAATATTAAGTCAACAAAATGTCTAAGGATCATGTAGTCTAATGGCATGGCAATGACACTTCTATATGAAAAGTCATGTCTTTAATTTTTAGTGAGGAAGATAACTCTATGAGTTTTAATAAGTTGAGAATGTATGAAAAGTACTAACTTTAACTCTTATTTCAGGAGAGAAATTTCAAGATTAAAGTAAAAAGTAATGAAAATATCAAAATAAAAATTCTATACCTTTTAAGATCAAAATAAGAGTTCACATTGTCATTGTTACACTGTCACACTCATCACATTATCACTTTAAAACTGTCACACCATCACTGCCACATTGTCATCCGTCGCCGTCGCCACTAGTGTGTCATGGCCGATCATCAACGGCTAATTGATCACACATTCATATTAAACTGTCATCAATTTTTTATCTGACTGGAAATGCGTACCCTTATACTCCCTCCGTTCCAGAAAACATGGGAGTTTTGATTTTGAAGAGGGATTTAAGGAGCGTGTATTTTAGTATTGAATTTTCAAAAATGTCTTTTGATGTGATGGGTAAAAGTATGATTTAATGGATAGATTATTAGTAAAAAGGTATGATGTGATAGGTAGGGTATGAAAAAGTAAGGAGTAAAAGTGACTTTTTAATAGAAATGAGAAATGTTTTTTGGGACGGATGAAAAAAGAAAGGAGAAATGTTTTCAGGGACGGAGGGAGTATCACACTGCCATTATATTCTTATGTTGGTCTTAAAAAACTTACGACTCCTATTTAGGTACATATTTTCGTACTGCCTCATTCCATGTTAATAGTGATAAATGTAACACCAAAAAATATTAAAGAATGACAATATACAATGTTATACTCCGTATAATACGGAGTATTATTTTAAAAATAAACATAAAACTTCTTATTATTTTACACTATCTTGGATGATTTGTTTTAACTTTTTATGTTTTTTAAATCGGGATAATGTACTAATTAGATGGAGTGTTTGCACAACCTAACACAATAGAAGATGATTATGACTAAGAAAACATTAAAACCATCCATAATAATTACATAGACTTAATATACTCCCTCTGTCCACCATAGATCTTCCCGATAGCCCTTTTTCTTTGTCCACAATAGATCTTCTCATTTCATTTTTTAACAAGTAAAATACCACAACTATCCCTACTTACTTTATTTATTACACCTCACCCACCTCATTTAATACACTCCACCCATTTTTCATTAAGGGTATTATGGTAAACTTTCACTTTTTTTCAACTCTCTTTAAAAACTACCAAAAGTCAAAATGAGAACATCTTAGGCGGACGGAGGGAGTATAATCCAATAAAATACAACGTTAAACCCGCCCACCACCTACATGCATCAAATTCAGACCAAAAAGACAAGCATTTTTATTCCTTCCTTAATCAAGAATCATTGATGACCCCAATACAGACACATTTCTCTCTCCCTTTCTTTCTCTCTCTCTCTCTGCCTCCAATAATTTGATCATCAGTACTGCAAAATGTCTGCAGAGGCAGGCGTCATAATGGGCTGGTTGGCCACCATGAAATTCCACGAGTTATTGTTCACGAAAAACCCGTCGTTAAACACCGGAGGAGACTCGTTCTGCCCCAGGAAAACGCCGTCATTGTACGCGCCCTGTTCGCCGGGAAACCCAAACCCGCCGCCGCAACTGTCCGGAGGAGGCGGAAGAGGATTGTTCAAGAAATCCGCGATCTCATTCAGCGATTCCAGGCGGTGGGTCAACTCGGCCACCTGCGCCTTGAGAATGGAATTCTCCGCCTCGGCGTTGAGGTACCGCTGGGTGGAGGCGTTCATGTAGGACAAGATCTGGGCGTTCTCCTTCCTCAGCTGAGCCACCTGCGCCGTCAGATCGTCCAGGTGTTTCTGCTTCCGCATCCGCGACCTCCTCGCCGATTCCCGGTTCGATATCATCCTCTTCCTCTTCCTCTGGTCCATCACCTGCCGGAGATCCTCCTCCGACGACCCGGAATTGCTCTGCAGCACACTCGATCCCGGCGATGACGTCCCACTGCACGCCGCCATCATCATCATCATCACTCTCACTCTGACAACAACCACCACAAGCAAGAACCCGATTTCCAGAACAAACAGAGAAATATGGGTAATTAAAAATATGGGTATTGTTTAACTAAATTAAAGTTTTGGTTTTTTTTTTGGGATTTTATTTATATGTATGGGAGTTGATTAATAATTTCGGATCAAGAAGGAAACTAATCATGAAATGTAGTAAAACCAGTAGAGGAACACGACAGAGAAAGATTGCACCAAATGGGTTCTCCGCCTGTATGTGGAATTTATCATACAACCGGAAAGGAACAATTCACTGAGAATTGCAGACATGAAATTCGGCGATGAAATCAAACTGGTTGATCATCAAGATTCCCCGCTTTCTTACTTCCCCAGGTATTTAAAAATTCCCCCCCAGAAAAAAAAAATCGAAACAGGGCTTTAATCAATTAGCAGAGCAGAGGAGAAAGATTCACTTGGATT
>OOIL02001115.1:1375317-1489064 GCA_900332095.2 Cuscuta campestris | reverse complement strand
CAAGAGAATCTTGTTTTTTTTTTTTTGGGGGAAAGAAAAAAAGGATCTAGAAGAAGAAATGATGATATGCCAAGCATGTGTTCAAAGAGAGAACAGGAGAGGTAGAGGAAGGGGGGAGTATAGTTGTTGGGTTTTATAGGGGGGGAAAGGGGGTGGAATTGGAAAGAGAGAAAATAAAAGTGGGAGGAAAAAGGGAAGAAGTTTATTTTGTGGGGGGGTGAGAGGAAAATTGAGAAAGTGGAGTACTTAAAAAAGAAATTCGGAATCTACTAAATGTGACAAAAGGGGGGTGGGGACATGTGGGGGTGGGGTCAGAAGCAACCACGACCGTCCAGAAGCAGATGGGAATCATCATCATGCATCACTATAGGCTACTCAACTATTATTAAACAGTCATTCACACAAGTATTCTTCACTTGAAAGCCCTTAGGTTTATGCTTAATTGTAGACCTGCCCAACTTTATTTCACCCTTAGATTATGTGGTATGGTTGGGGTGATAGAGTCACAATCTCATGTGGCATTGCCGTGTTGCAAGTGTATTTAGATCGGGCAAGACAGACCCGAATATGATAATTCAAATCGAATAATCCGGAATTGTATAAAGACTCGATTTGGATTGAATCCGATTGAACTCAAATCGATTACACCCAAACCGACTAAATTTGCAACTGATTAGACTCAAAATCGATTTGATCCAAATCGATTAGACCCAAAATCGATTCGACCCAATATTGAACAAATTCAAAACAAATTAAACTCAAATTAAGTCAAACCTAATAGCTCATTGGTTGATGTCTTTTTCAGAAAAGCATATTTAAATTATAGGTACAACTAATTTCATGTATAAATCTTTTATCTCTATTTTATCACTTAAACTAAGCTGGTTGACTATTTTTATACCGAGTACATATAATTTATAATGACATTGTAACACACATTGATGTATATACTGACTCACTATTGCTGACACATGTATATATATACTCCTCTATATACATAGGGAGGATGTTGGAATGCACGAGTTCAACCTTTTTTGTACTGTTAAATGTTGACTCACAGGTTTTGATAATTAACAAACACAAATTATTCAAGTCAAGAATAAAGTGCTACATTGACAAACACAAAACTCTGAAGTACCAAATCTCTTGAAGCTTTCAAGAAGAAGTACAAGATTTAATGAAGACCAAGACACCCAACCGAGCTCCTAAAATAAGTGAAGGAGAAGATTTCCAAGACTTTTAATTTATTTGAGTATTAGGAAATATTGTAAGGATGACAAAAATATTCTTCACTCCAAAATTATCTTTATGAGAGTTAATATAAAAATTATAGTTATTTTAGAATCAGTTGAAAAATTCTTTTATACCTGTTCAAAAATATTGTTTTGAGTCAATTATAAAAAGTGTGTCAACATTTCTTAAAATATCTTTTTAAGATATACTCCGTACAATTGTTTTTTGTGGAGAAAAATGTCTTTTAAATATTTTTCGTGTACATCGTTTGACACACAAAATATTTTTAGGACTCATTTCTACACCCAAATATCTTCTCATTTATTCAAAAATTTATATTGAATAATATTGGAGTGATGGGAGAGCATTTGCCTAATTTTTGTGTCCCAAATAAGTAAGGCATTTAACTCCAAAAACGTACTTCATCACGCACACATGCCTAGGTCTTTCATGCTTGGGCATTTCTCTCAACCGATCCCCATGGTTGTATCTATTACATGACTTTTCCTTGGGCGCAGAAACTCCTTCGTGGCATCGATCACCATTAGTGGATCGATCACACGAACTTTTGTTCGTAAAAATTTTAAGCCATGGTGATCGATCACAAGGCTTGGATGGATCACTTGTGCTGAAATTAGGGGTGGACATGGTACGGTTCCGGTTCCGATACCGCCACCCGCAGGTACCGGTACCGTTACCGAACCAGACGGTACCGGTTCCGGTACATGTACCAGGGGTTCTAGTACCGTACCGGCCGGTTTCGGCCACCCTCCTTTTTTTAAAAATTTTAAAAGTGTAGTTTTTAAAGTAAATAATGAAATAAAATATCTAAAAATGTAGTTGTTATTTAAATATTAAAAAATGAGTAATACACGAACAACTACATTTAATATCCTGACGGTTCTAAAAAAAGCGACGAGATAAAGAACCGTAAAGAAATTCTCGAAGGATCTTATATATAGTTCACCTAAAAAAACTAATTACATTAACATAAAAAAAGTTGTACTATTCCATCTAATGGTGATATCTTTAGCAAATATTATTAGTTTTCTATCACTAGATTTACAGTATAGCTTCCAGGCTTTCGTATGAACATGACTACCCCAAATCTTTTTAATTCCATTTCTAATATTCGTCAACCCCCCTCTACAATCTAATCCCTGTTGAACATATAAATTTAAAACATGAGAGGCACACCTTTGATGTAGAAATCTACCCTTACTTTTAGTAGGGGGCAAATTTCTTTAAGTCTAGGAATAACAGCAGTATTATTAAGAAAATTATCAAAACCAAATTCAAATACTTTATTAACTAAATTCTATTCTTGGCGAATATGCTCAAGCAATAGAAACACATTTTCAGCAGTATGAGATTTAATTATGTTTCCACACAGTACTTAGTCAATTATGAATTAATATTTTTGTTCGAATCGTTTATTTTGGTTAAGTATTAACTATTTAGATGGTAGTTTTTTATGTATTTAACGTTGTTTTGTATTATGGATTTCGATATTCACTTTTAGATTCCTTTTATAATCATTTGGCAATGTTTTGAAATACGAATCGGACGTCGAACCGAACTAGGGTTGTAAACGAATCGAATTGAATATTCATGAAAAATATTCATATTCGTTAAGATGGAGTGATATTCGAATTCGAATTCGGTTCGAATATTTTTTAAGATTCGTATTCGGTTCGTTTGATATATTAAACATATTCAGTTCGTTTAAATATTCGATTCGTTTAACTATATTCGATTCATTTAAAAATATTAAGTTCATTTAGATTTTAAAATATTTTATAACCATTTGATATATATATATATATATATATATATATATATATATATATATATATATATATATATATATATATATATATATATATATAGGGGTTGGTTTACATGAGAATGCACTTTGCTGAAAGAAATAAGAATAAAATCTAGCCATCGGATCTGATGCATCGTGCGGCTCAGATTGCATCCTGCGCTCAGATTTTGAGATAGTGCATTTTCGAAGGTTTATGATGCATTTCAACGGGATGCATTTTCGCACCATTTTGGTGCATCTAACTTTGATGAAATCTTGACCCTTAGATCTCACAATCTAAAGCACCAGATTCATTCTCATTTCTCTCCTAAGATTGCATTCTTACCAGAACCAATATATATATATATATATATATATATATATATATATATATATATATATATATATATATATACACACACACACACAAATATATATATATATATATATATATATATATATATATATATATATATAGACACACACACAAATATATATATATATATATATATATATATATATATATATATATATATATATATATATATATATATATATATAATTTTTATAATTAGATTTATATTACGAATATATTTGTCAAACTCATGAATCGAATACCCTTGATTCATATTCGTATTCGATAAGGATTCGAATATTAATTCAGATTTGTATTCGTATTCGGATTTGAAAAAATCGAATACGAATCACCTTAAACGAATACGAATCACGAATCGAACAAAAAATATTCGATTCATTTACAACCCTAAACCGAACTAGAAATTGGCCAACTAGGTCATGGGTCAATCGACCCATAGCTTGGTATAAAATATTCATATTTATGTTTAATTAAGAAAAAGTTTGCCAAGTTTTTAATCTACTTTTAAATATGATAAAGTATTATCACATAACATAAGTATGCCTATAATTATAAAAAATACAAAGTTTATTTAAAGAAAAATAAAAAGTATATGTGTGTGTGTGTGTGTATAAGTTCTGGTGAGAATGCAATCTTATGAAAGAAATAAGAATGAATCTGGTGCTCTAGATTATGAGATCTAAGGGCCAGAATTGCATCAAAATGAGGTGCACCAAAATGGTTTGAAAATGCTTCATGTCGAAATGCACCAAAATCCTTTAAAAATGCACTATCTCAAAATCTTAGCGCAGGATGCAATTTGGGCCGCACGATGCATCAGATCCAAAGGCTAGATTTTATTCTTATTTCTTTCACCAAGGTGCATTCTTTAACTAAAATTTTCATATACGACATATGTTTCTGCGTGCGTGTCATAATTCTACGAATAATTAGAAAAGTAAATGAAGAAAAATGTTGATAATTAAATCGTATCGATATAAGTTCTTAAATCATATCTTCTCGAATCACTATTGAACCTTGCTGAGTCCACCTCTATATAAGAAAACAAAATAAAATTGAAGGAAAATTTATATTTATCCTAACAAACTAACTAGCACGTTCCACAATAAATATAGTTTAAAAAAAGAATTCATAATCTTTGAATGTGTTATTAATGTGTGGTATAATCCTTTTCTTTTCAATTTGGTGATGTAAAACAATATTTAATTTTTTACAAATTGTAAGGTATATCATTTGGGTATATTAGTCTATACTCAGACATCAAAAATGTAAACTATTTGTAATTTTTATTCTGTAATATATTTCTGTTCTTACAACGCGCGGGTATCATTCTAGTTTACTTAAGAAGAAAATATTCTCCGTGCGTCCTCCATCGTTAGAAAGAAAAAGAGGGAATCAAATAAGAGTTGGGAATTGGGATGCTGAACTAATAAAACAAGAAATGGGCCCTCGATTTTCACTGGACCTTTGCAATTGGGCATGCTACACACTTCATTGGCCGGCCCTGTTTGAAAGAACTTTATTTGAATCATAGTTTTAAAAACCGGACCGGACCGGCCGGTTCGGACTGGGGACTGGGAACCGGACGCCGAGCCGGTCCGGTTCAGGCAATTAGACCGTGTGCTGCATAGAACCGGTAGAAACCAATAGAAACCGGTTAAACCCAGAGAAAACCGGCCGGTTTTAAACACCGGAACCGGTTTTTTAATTATTTTTTGAAGATTTCTAAAAACACTTATCCAAGGATTCGAAACCAGGACTGCTTGGGTGGACGAGGCATCTAGAGACCATCTCAACTACAATGCTTTGTGTTTACTCTCTACGATTCGCTTTGAATATTCTATATTTAATTTTTTTTATCAAATACTTTTTAAGTATATATAGTTTTTTTTTTTACTAAAATTCAAACCCATTGATGTAATTTATATAGAGTGCATATCACACAAATATTTTATATATATTAATTTAAATTATAGGTAAAAGTTTTAAAAAAATTCAAATTACTTTTTATTTATAAGTTTTTTTAAATAAGTAAATTTTATTTTTTATTTAAAGACACAACTCAAGTAAATTAAGTTAAATTATAAATTTACTCAAACATCAATTCTTTTATTTACAAAAAGAGAAAATGTTATTTTATTTACTTATATATTAGTGTTTGTAATTCAATTCCACAACGTGTGTGTGTGTGTATGTGTATATATATATATATATATATATATATATATATATATATATATATATATATATATATATTTATTTATTTATTTATTTATATTTATTTATTAAAAATGTTTGAACCACTGGTTCAACCACTCGAACCACTGGTTCGACCAGTAAACCAGTGAACCAGTGCCTTGACCGGTTCGAGCACCGGTTCGGTTCTGAAAACTATGATTTGAATATAATTTGAAAAGGGAAAATTATCTCAAATAATCTCATATTTTTGCGTTGTTTTAAAATAATCTTTCTTTTTACTATCATCGGCAATAATCTCTTATTTCCACATGCGTGTGGGTTTTGAGGCGCCGTCAAAAAGCCATCGCCCACTTAACAGATTTTTTTGGAAAATGCCTATTTTCCGCAAATAAATGAAAGGTGAGATTATTTTAGGCAAATTCTCTTTTTTCATTTTTAAATTTCAAACATTATATTTAAATTTATTTTTTAAAAATGTTTTCATATATATTACCAAATTTAAGTTTTTTAGAGTGAAACTAATTATTTTTCAATGATTGATAGTCTGGTAACTATCAAACAATAAATTATTCTACACAATGGAACTAATTTATTTACTTCATAACTCACTACATTCTTCGTAAGTTGTAATTATTTTTCTTAAGCGACACTTTAAATTATTTTTTTATTTTATAATATTATTATTTTAAAAAAATGGTACTACAAAACTCATGAATATTTTTCGATAATTTTTATGTATACGTTTTGCAAAACAATATTATAACAATTGTGAAAATAACCAAATAATTTTTTCTCTCAAATGTAAATTTTTTTATAACTCACTACATTTTTTTGTATTGCAATGTTTTCATGAACAACACTCTGAAATATTTATTGATAATCTTTTATTACCCGTATTAGTTTTTCTAAAATGAAATTACCTAAATTGTGATATTCTTTGATAATTCAGTGCAAATGTTTTCCCCTAAATAATAATTCAGAAGTTGTGAAAATGGTACAATATTTTTTTATCCAAAAGGGCAATAATTAATTTTAAGACAATCGATACTCTCAAGGAAAAAAGACTAAAGTAGGAGTAAAACATTGAAAATATACTAAAATATGACTTCCATGTTTTTATTCTCGAAATAAGAGTTAAAATGCATTTCCATAACAAAAAAGTATAGTAATGTGCACATGTACTATGCCACATTAAAATCACATTACCACAATGTGAAGTCTTATTTCGGGAATAAAAACATGAAACTCCTATTATGATACTTTTTCTATGTTTTAGTTCTATTTAGGGTGATTTCTATACTCTCAGTAATTTTTTTCATAATCCAATACTATATTTCTCCCATAACAGAAAACAAAATTCATAAATCGTTATATTTTCTTAAAATGAGACAAATCTCTAATAAGAGTGCATTGTTATATTTTTAAAAACATAAATTTAAAATATAAAATTTAAAAAGAAAAAAGTATATTTGCCTAAAATAATTCCACCTTTCATTTATTTGCAAAAAACATGCTTTTGCTAAAAAGTCTATTAAGGGCCTGTTCTTTAGAACTGTAAAAAAAGAGCTAGATGTTGGAAGAAACTGGAAAAAACTGGAAGGAACTAGAAGAAACTGGAAAAAACTGGAAGAAATTGGAAAGAACTGGAAGAACTGAAAGGAACTGGAAAAAACTGGAAAGAACTGGAAGAAACTGGAAAAAACTGGAAGGAACTAGAAGAAACTAGAAAAATCTGGAAAGAACTGGAAGAAACTGGAAAAAACTGGAAAACCTAAAAAAAACTTTAAAAATATTTATTTTAAATTCTTGTTGTTATAAATTATTATTATTATTATTATTATTATTATCATCATCATCATCATCATCATCATCATCATCATCATCATTATAATTATTATTATTATCATCATCATCATCATCATCATTATAATTATTATTATCATCATCATCATCATCATCATCATCATCATCATCATCATCATCATAATCATCAACATAATCAGCATCATCACGTTATCTTAGTGATTGTCTTTAAGATATAAAAAAAGTATTGTTATTTTTTAAATACAAAAAACTACTTTTACAAAAAATAATTATAATATAAAGTTAGCATAAATATAAAAATATTAAATTTTAAAAAGGTTGTGTAGTTTTATTGCACCTCAATTTATTTATGAAGTATTTATTATAAATAATGTATTTGTAATTATAATTTATATATTAAAACATTTTATTTTAAATATCATACATGTCACATAATCAAGCCTATTGTTTCTTTTATGATTGACATTTTATTTTCATTGAATTCCTATTTTTGGAATTAAGACATAGAACTTTTTTGTTTACATTTTTTATGTTTTACTCATATTTTAGTCTTTTTCTCTAAGCTCTTTTGACTTACAATTTTTTTATAAAAATTAGAAAAATGAGCAATTTTTAAGTAATAAAAGGAAAACTGAGAAGTCTTATAAAAAATATATTAATAAAACATTCAATGTAACTATTTTATCCATAATTTTTTAGTATAATTTAACATATTGATGTTTTCCTTTTTTATCATGTAGACTAATATACAAAAAATATCTTATTCATATTAAAAAGTTGAAGAAAAAAAATAATAAGAGTGAATCATAAAAATAGTGAGATGAAAAAAATAATTTATAAACTACAGTTATGAATATAACAGTTGTAATAATAATAATAATAATAATAATAATAATAATAATAATAATAATAATAATAATAATAATAATCACATTGAAATATATCATTTTTAGAGTAATTGGTTGAGGAGTAGAAAGAATTTGAAGAAACTGGAAGGAACTGGAAGAAACAGGAAGAAATTGAAAGGAACTGGAAGAAACTGGAAGGAACTGGAAAGAACTAGAAGAACTGGAAGAAACTGTAAGGAACTGGAAGAAACTGGAAGGAACTGGAAGAACTGGAAGAAACTGTAAGTAACTGGAAGAAACTGGAAAAATCTGGAAGGAACTGGAAGAAACTGGAAGTTAAGAGTTCAAGCCCTAAAGAACAGGCCCTAAGTGGTTGTTAGCTTTCTAACGGCGACTCAAAACTCGCACACATGTGGAAAGGTGAGATTATTTCCGATAACAGTGAAAAGTGAGATTATTTTTTAAAAATGTGAAAAGGTGAGATTATTTAAGATGATTTTTTTTAAAATACTATTCATAATATTGTTGCAAATCTTAGGTTAAAAAAATTTTGTTCACCTAATATGAATGCTAGGTCCATCACTCGTACGATACACGAGAAGAAAAAAGTTATCCTAATTGCGATAATTATAAATATTTTAAATTACTGACTATTAGTTTATAAATAGTAGATATGTGCGCACTTTCATTTATAAATATTAATATTCATTTAATTTTAAATAGAATACAAAATATAAAAAAGTGAGTTTTAGAACGTACTACATTCAATAGATAATAAGTGAATGAAGGACAATAAATAGTGCATATTAAGACCAATCAAACATTTTCAAAAACCTTCTTATAAACTACATTCATTGAAGTATTAGCTGGAGTATTTTGGAATTACATATCATTATTTTTAAACCCGCTTGGGAGTGTACCCTAGACATCGCCACATACAGTTGTCTGTGGCTGAAAATAGATTTTTTCAAGAACATACCAACATGAGAAAAAGATTTTCCCTGAATTTTGTTTATGGTCATCGCATATGATACCATAAATGGAAATTGTCTTCTTTGAAACTTAAATGGCAATCTCGTATTTGAATTAAGGAGCTAATGAAACTCGCAGGAACAAAACAGTTTGTCCTACATTCTTTCCATGAATAATCTTTGCTTCCGAGAGACGGATACCAAATCTTGTATAAATTAACCATATTCTGTTGCACAGACCATTAGCATGATAAATGTTACACAAAAGCATTATCCGAGTCTCCATTTTTAGTGTTAGTTCGTGATTTGGATTTCCTGAAGATCTAATCGAGTTCAAGTACTCTGTGGTGTGTAAATCACCAACTAAAGTAGCATTCATATCAGATTCACACTCACTATCAGCACTTTTGTAGACCTTCTCATCCCCTTCATTCATGGTAATCATGTACTGATTTATTGATTCCACGACTTCAAGTGTTAGAGCTAAAATTTCTCTTTCTTGTAGTAAACTATCTTGACCAAAATTTTTTGCGAATGCAGGGTAAATTGTTTCCACAATTTTTGCAATAGGATTATTTCCAGGCTCAACTAGTAGATCTGAAGGTATTTCAAAATCTGCACTACTATCATTTGGACCACCAATATTTCCATCCCCAATATCTACAATCTAATTGGTAAAATGTTGGATGTCAATGCATTCACCATCGTTTCCATATGAAACTCTCATGTTCTTGGTTAGTTTTAGCACTTTGCAATCAGACCACAAGTATGAACAATCAATAGTGGCTAAAATAATATCTTGCCTTGTAACGTCCCAAAACATGGCTTAAAAGTAATTTTACGATAAAAGTATTTTTAAGACTATATTGTGGTACAACAAAGTATTATTTCTATATTTGATCAAAAATGAAGAAATTTCTCAAGTTAATGATCTTTAAACTGAATCTTATGGATAACTCCTGAAGAGACAAATCCAAGGGTATGTTTTGTGAGCAAATCTGATTTATAGATTTTGAGTTATGACAATTTTAAAATATTAAAAATATGTAACTTGTATAAAATCAAAAAATGATTAATATGGTGAACTCTTTTAAAATCATTAGATTGAATATTATTAATTGAATATAAGAATTTTTTAAATAAAGATTAATTAAATTAATTTTGACATTGTCAAAGTCAAACATTTAAAAATATGATGTCAAAAAAAATATCTCAAAAAAATGTAAAAAATTATATAGTTGTGTAGAGTTTGACACACTAATCACAAGGGTGTCATGAGATTTCAATTTGGAAAAAGTTGGACAAAAAAGTATACCCCAATTGGGATAAATTAATAAAATAGTGAAAGGAATCAAATATTGCGCAGCCTCCTCCACTATCGTCGTTTAAGATCGTTGGAAATCACCCAATGAAAACTTTGAAGAAGACATTTCCATGGCTTCTTCCTTCTCCTTCACCCTATATAAGGAGACATCATTTCTCTTCAATTCTCCACCAATCTTCTTCATAGCTCCTATAGTTTGATTAGATATGAAGAGTAGGCATCCACAATTTGCCACTGTCGAAGTCACCGGAGTTAGCCATAGTTGTTGCTGGAATGTTGAAGTGAAGAAAAAATTCTATGCAAATTAGTCATTTGTAAGCAATATTAGACCCTCTAAACTTTGTTATTTTAATCTGGTTTGCTCATAAAAGTTGTATCATTATGTCTTACAAATCTGTAGCTTCAAAGGGTTTGTGATTTCGTTGATTAAAGAAGAAGACGTTATCTAGAATAATCCCAACTTTACTAAAATTTGTGAGTTTTGGGTTGTCGTTAAGTTGCTAACAACATGTTAACGGAAACGCCTATTTTGCACAACAAAATGAAAGTTGCGATTATTTTTTATAAATTTTTGTTTTTTAATTTTTTTTAGATTTTTATTTTAATTTTAAAAATTACTTTCTACCTCCATCATTTTTTTCTTTTTTTAAAGATTAATCTTACTTTTAAGAAAATAAAATTAATAGATATAAAATAACAAAAATGAGAAAAATAACTAAAACAATATAAAATTAATGAAATAAATAAGGTAATCAATAAAAACTAACTTGAAACAGATAATAAATAAACTAAAAATATTTGGAGCGCTAGGTTTTGATATTTTACGTACTATACAAAGTATTAATGTATCACCCCATATAAATTTATTTTATTTCTTACCAGTTTCAAGTTAGTTTCTATTATTTACCTTATTTATTCATTAATTTTGTATCATTTTACTTATTTTTCTCATTTTTGTTATTTTTTATATGTATTATTTTTATTTTTTAAAAGTAAGACTAATCTTTAAAAAAACAAAAAGAAATGGAGGTGGAAAGTAATTTAAAAAGTTTAAACGAAAATTTCAAAAAAAAAACAAAAATTCTTCAAAAATAATCTCAACTTTCATTTTGTTGCGCAAAATAAGCAGTTTCCGTTAATTTATCGTTAGCAACTTAACAACGACTCAAAACTCGTAAATTTTAGTAAATTTTTCTACTTTACTTACAACGTACAAAATCTCATTTTTTTTTAATCTCATTTTTTTATAAACTACTTTACTTACAAATGCGTGCACCAATAGAAAATATATATTACACTATTTAAATTACATCAAAAGTTTTACAGCTCAAAATATCACAAAAATATTTTACTTGGTACCTCTTCAAACGATTAATGAAAACATGCAAACAAATATAAGTTATTGTGAGACCATCATAGTGATTGGGAAGAAAAACAATGGATGAAACAAGTATTATTTTAATGTAAACAAAAAATAAATGAAACCGATATTGAGAACCAGCTCGAAACTACCAAGAAACTAGACCGTGACCATAGCACGACCATCAGTGCTGGTATCTCCCCTACGGTATCGGGAAGTAGTGATTTCATAATCAGAACAGACCCGAACTAATACCGTGTGAATGTCTAAGACTCTAAGGCCATGTGTTGTGGGGGCTTGATTGGAGCTTGAACACCGCACCTATCACTTGAATGTGTGTAACAGTAAGAGGCTTGACCAATGTTCTTAAATACTCCCTCCGTCCAGATTTTAAGTTCTCAGTCTACGCTTTTTTCCGTCCGGAAATAAAGTTCTCAGTCTACGTTTTCATACCCAATCTTCCTAAAATACCCTTATCTCCCCTCTTTTTTCCCGTTTCTTTCTTCTTTTTCTTCTTTCTCTCTGTTCCTTTCTCCGCCACTCTCTCTCTCTTCCCCCTCCCCCTTCTTTTTTTCTCCTGGTTTCTTCTTCCTCCTCCTCCTCCTCCTTTTTTCTCCCCTTTCTTTTCTCGACTAGATCTAGCTATCATCTTCCCTCTCCCCCTCTCCCCTTCTCCTCTTTTTCTTCTTCTCATTCTTGTTCTCAAAGCCCCTTGTTTTTTTCAGATCTGGAAGAACGCAAGTTGCCCTGTTGTTCTTCGATCCTGCGCATATCAGGGAGGAGGATTCAATTGAAGTTGTGCAGAGGAGACAATTCAAGTCCATACTCCATTTGAGCAGAGGAATTAATTCTTGATCCCAATTAAAGTTGTGGAGAGGATTCAATTCTTGAAGCCCCTTGTTTGAGCAGAAACATCGATTGAAATTGTACCCTTCTTCGATCGTGCAGGTGTCCATTGTCTTTTGTTCCATAGAAATTCCATGAAAAACGTAGGTGGAGTAAATTGAAATCGGATTTGTGCAGCAGAGAAAGATAGGGGTATTTTGGACAAATTGTACACAAAGTCAACTTCCACTAAAAATGAGCAAAAGTCAAACCGGGAACTTAAAATCCGGACGGAGGGAGTATTATTTATCTTGTAGATAACTTTTCCTAGAAAAAACTAAGAAAAAGAATCTGAAGTAATTTGAAATATAATATTACGCAAATTAAAAATACTACAATACAAATTTAAAAAAAGTAAACTAAAAATTTAATAATATATGGAGTAATACATAGGAAAAAAAAATATTATTATTAGTTTATGACTCTATTCTTCTAAACATGTTCAACCAAATCTTCTTTGAGCATGTTATGTATTTCCCTACTTCAGATCTTGTCGTATATCACATTTCTTTCATCGTTAGTGAAGAACTGATATATTCCAATAATTATAATGTGTAGATACAAAGGATAATATATAAGAATTGATATATTCCAATAATGATAATGTGTAGATACAAGGGATAATATATAGTAGAGTATTCCTAGTTATATTAGGAAACCTACTATGTTAGGAATCCTTAATTAATAAGGACTATACATGTATGTAAACTACAATATATACAAAGATACTAAATATATACTTAATATATTTAAAAGTTGGAAAGTTGTATGTCTGAGACGTCTATGTCCTCGTAATTTTGGCAAATGGCTTTTTTCTTTTTCTTCTAAAATCATGGGTAACTCGTGTTAAATTGAGAATGGAAAGAGCTCAAAAGAATTGATAGTACTATTCGTAGCAATAAGATGCATCTTTTTTCCAAGAGCTCGTCACTTAAAACTCCAAAATTAAGTGTGCTAGACTTGGAACAACTTTAGAATGGGTGGCCCCTTGGGAAATTCCTTAAGCGCGCACGAGTGAGGACAAAGTGTGCGGGAAGGACTTGTGTTGGTCTGTGGGACCAGTCTACAATCTTATGAGCAGACAATTTCGGTCACTGCGGGGGCAAGCTGTTACAACTTACAAATGGTATTAGAGCAATCCTGCGATCGTGACAGGCCGAAGAACTTAGTTCACCTAGTGGGAAAGATCTATGGGTTTGAAGAATGATTCAACGAGGACATTGCATTCCTAAGTGGGGGTGAATATAATACCCTACGTTAAGATGAGAATAGAAAGTGATAAAAAAAGATTGATAGTACTCTACCCATACCAACAAGATGCATCTTCTTTTCAAGATCTCATCACTTAGAAACTCCAAAATTAGACATGCTAGACTTGGAGAAATTCTAGAATGGGTGACCCCTGGGAAGTTCCTTGAGCACTCACGAGTGAGGACAAAGTGCGCGGGAAAGACTTATGTTGGTTTGTGGAGATAGTCTACAATTCTATGAGCAGACACTTTTGGCCAGGGGTGGAGGCCGAGGTGTTACACATGCTGCGCAGAATTATGCAATTGTACATAATATCCCTAATTTAATTTTTCAATTCCCACATTGACAGAGATTGCGCACGGCATGTCATTTCTGTTTAAGAACACCAAATACTTTTTCAATGTCATTTTTAGCAGCCTCTTGCACCTTCTTAAAATACATTCTTTTCTCATCGTATGCACGTGGGCATGTTAATGATTTCATAAGTTTAGCATACTGGGGATAGATGTTATCAGCAAGAAAGCATCTATATTTGTAATAAGAGTGATTACAAATAAAATAGGAAAGATGTGCAAACTCCATTATAAATATCATCAAATATTGGAGATTGATCGAGGATGTTGAAATCATTGCACGATCCAGCAACGCCTAAGTACGCATGTCATATTCGAAGATCATTAGATGTGACCACTTCAAGCATTGACGTTGGACTTGTGGTTGTTTTCCCACACCTAGTTTGTGTAATCAATGCTTCTTATCATCCATGGGAAAGTGTGCATATTTTCATGGATGACATAAATATTTTTTTAAATGTCACTCTAGGTTAGCTTTTGTAAATATCTACAACCGTATAGATTGATGATGCCTATGAATAAAAGTACGTAA
Organism: Cuscuta campestris; assembly: GCA_900332095.2. Lineage (NCBI taxonomy): Eukaryota > Viridiplantae > Streptophyta > Magnoliopsida > Solanales > Convolvulaceae > Cuscuta > Cuscuta campestris. The sequence continues at coordinate 1,474,101 of OOIL02001115.1, read as the reverse complement.
TGTACATATGTTAATTATGATGCCTGATTGATCTTTCTCCAATGCCTACTCTCTTAGTTTGAGGTTTCGGTAGCATTAGCCACAATTGTTTACGGACGCACGCAAAAGTTGTATCGTCCTCGTTAGAAAATGATATCCAAGAGATTTCTTCCTCAACAAATTCTTATTACTTATTATTTGTTCCTTTCCCCTTCTCTCCCACGCGGTCCAAGATGATGAAGAATAGCTAGAAACAACCAAATTGTTTCATCTTTTGAGGATTAATTTAATCTCTTTAAAAAAGGTCATGTCTCTGGCTTTGATGAGCGCCCATACCCACGCCACATGTTCGACAGCTCAAATTCAGTCTCCTCTATCCTGTCCCCAGTCCTTGTCTTTTTCCACTCCTCTCTATCATTCGACCCATGTTCACAGTACTACGTCTTTAAACCGTTTTATACGACAATCTTGTTCTGCTTTTTACCCTTTTCTCCTTTTTCCTTTTTTCCCCTGTGCTTTGATTCAGATTCATTTATTGCCGTCCGATCAACATCGTTACTCCCAAAGCTGAGTTCTTTTAGGCTCTAGCTCTGCAGCCTATCTACCCCCTACTGAATCTTTGTCCCGTTCTTCGTCTGAACAGATTCTCAGATTTCTTTTATTTACCCCAGTTCACATTCATCCTCTTCTTGATTCCGGGTTTAAGCTAATCAGATCCGATTTCTCTTGTCGATTCTGTGACTAGCGGCGGCCATGTCTGGACCTCTGGATCGGCTTGCAAGGCCCTGTGAGTTTTTGTTTCTTGATTTTTTTTTGTGGCAACCTTGTGTTGCGTGGTCGATAGATGCCTAGTTTTTTATTTATGACAAAAATCTTCTCTGCTGAAATTAGGGTTGGTAGGGAAGAAGTTAGTAGTTTTGTTGATTGTGAGTGGGCTCAGTTTTGTAGGAAGTATTAATCTTTCTTGGAACTTTCATTGGTTTTGGAAATCACAGAATCATGCCCTTTTTTTAAAAATAAACGTGATTAACCTATTCAACCTCAAGACCGAGGTCTGGGTTAATGGCGTTTAGAGTCGAAAACAGGGTGCTTCAAAATCAACAGTGAGAATAGGATTAGTTTTTCAGCTCATGTATGAACATGCCTAACAGCTGCCTTCAGAATGTTACTTCTTATTTTCCCCTCTAGATTTTATGTTGACCAGTAAATGTGTTGATCTGCAACAATGTGCTTTTAGATAGCTCTAGGAGGGAGGTAATGGGAGTAAATGGTTCCTTGTGAATTTGTGATAGGCTTTGAGGGCTCTTCTGGAAGTGAAGAGAGAAGAGAAAGAAGATCTGATGTTGAGAACTCCGAGGACGACAGGAAAACAAGAATTGGCTCTCTGAAGAAGAAAGCGCTGCATGCATCAACAAAGTTCAAACACTCTCTCAAGAAGAAAAGCAGCAGAAGAAAGAGCGATGGGCGCGTCAGCTCTGTATCAATTGAAGATATTCGAGATGCCGATGAACTGCAGGCCGTTGATGCATTTAGGCAAGCACTAATTCTGGACGAATTGCTCCCAGTACAGCATGATGATTATTACATGATGTTGAGGTAGTATACCATCCATTAACTAAACTATGTAAATTTATGCACTTTTGTTTTTTATTTGAGCGGATTTACCATTCTCCCTTACTGAGTAACTCACTGCTTCACTAATTGTGCTGAGATTGTAGCATCATGTGTTGGGTAGTTGAATTTTTATTTCTTTCTTAGAATCTTTTTATGGATTAGGTTCCTTTGTAAATTGCAGCCTCAGATAATAGCTACTATGGATATATTATTTACCAATATAAATATGGATGAGTAGATATGGTACTTGAAATATGGATTGGGTTCCTTTTAAATTAGAGCCTCAGATAACAGCCGTCATCATCTATTTAATTGCAATAGAAACATGGATTAGTCGATATGGTACTTGAAACAAATGTAGGAAAGAACACAAACGTGGTAGAAATGTATTTCATAATAAAACAATGTAGAAATGTATTTCCTCTAATTTTCCTTGGTTTCTTCAGGTTTTTGAAAGCAAGGAAGTTTGACAGTGAGAAAGCAAAGAGTATGTGGGCTGATATGATTCATTGGAGGAAGGGATTTGGTGCTGATAATATCATCCAGGTAGAAGGCTTTATACTGTTTGAGGTGTTCGCTCTACACTAAGTATAGTAATTATCATTATCATTTAACTTTGCTTGAAATTTCCATGGGATGATTTTCATCAGGAGTTTGAGTTCAAAGAGCTGAATGAAGTTCTGAACTATTATCCTCAAGGTTACCATGGTATTGATAAGGAGGGAAGGCCAGTATACATTGAAAGATTAGGGAAAGTTGATCCTACCAAACTCATGCAAGTCACAACTCTAGACCGTTACGTAAAATATCATGTACGAGAGTTTGAGAAGTGTTTTGCCATTAAGTTTCCTGCTTGTACAATTGCTGCAAGAAGACACATTGATTCCAGCACTACCATTTTGGATGTTCAAGGGGTGGTAAGTTGCATATGGTTTCTTCTTTTTCACCCCNCCCCCCCCCCCCCCCCGCCGGACAACTACAACAACAATGTTTATGCTTGCTAATTTTATAGGGGTTTAAAAACTTTAACAAGAATGCAAGAGAACTCATCTTGCGTCTTCAGAAGATTGACGGAGATAATTATCCTGAAGTATGCCCCTATTCCTCATTTGGCTAGTAATACCATGCTCTAAGTTTGACATCATAATATTATTATTTTTTTTTTTGTGTTTTTGTGTTGCTGGCAGACACTCCATCAAATGTTCATCATAAATGCTGGTCCTGGATTTAGGATGCTATGGAATACTATAAAGAGTTTTCTGGATCCTAAGACAACTTCCAAGATTCATGTATGTATCATCGTGGGTTTCATGATGTTTTTCATGTATGCGAGGAAAACTAATGAATATGGTTATGATATTTCATCTCGTTTAATCTATTGTATGAAGGCTGTATAGAAAGGCATGATGTATTATGTCAAACATGTCATGATGATGCACTGTTCCTCCTTTACAGGTTCTTGGAAACAAATACCAGAACAAGCTGCTTGAGTTAATAGATGCTAGGTGAGTCTGATCAGTCCTTTTCTCCCTGAAATCCAGCTTGTATTGGCTTCTCACTGGAGATTGTATTCGTTCTAACCGTTGTGCAGTGAGCTGCCGGAGTTTCTGGGTGGGGCCTGTACATGTGCAGATGAAGGAGGGTGCCTTCGTTCTGATAAAGGGCCATGGAAGAACCCACACATACTGAAGGTTTGAAATGTTTGTGTTGAACGCTCTCTTCATCCTTCCTTCATACTTTTATAGCAACGCGAACTAAATAATTGTGCTTTTAATACAGATGGTTGGTGAAGCGCGTCGTTGCAAACAGATTGTTAAAGTTTTAAACAGTGAAGGAAAAGTTGTTTACGCCAAACCTCGCTACCCAATGGTATGGCGTCTATATTATCCCTATATTTATCATGGTGCTTCACACTTCATAATTCTTGTTAGATCTACAGTGTGTTTATCGTGTCTCACCCTCACCAGGTAAAATTTTATGATACATCTACTGCTGAATCGGGATCTGAAGCTGAAGAAATTTCTTCCCCAAAAGCTATCAGGAATTATTCACATCTTCGGCTAACTCCTGTTCGCGAAGAGGTTTTAATTTACCCTATCCTTTTTTTTTTGCTTTAAAGTTTATTATTATATACCCATTGTGTTTCTTAATTGTCTTTCGTTGTACTTGTGTTTAGAAACAGGCGAAAAACATTGGACCAATTAGCCATCCTAACAAATTGTTATCATATGATGACTGTGTTCCTATGGTTGACAAAGCTGTTGATTCCGGATGGAAGAAGCCAGAACCTTTTCAAAAACCATGCACTCCTGAAGGTCAGCTTTTCATTTTTTGCTACTGAAAAAAAAAACTCAGAGAAAGAGTCTGTAAACAGTAAATAATTATGGCAATTTATCTCAACTCAGGGATGCTTTCACTACCAGACTCTCAAAAGACACCCAAAGGACTTTTTGCTCAGGTTTTAGTTGCTATTATGGCTTACCTCACAACTCTCTTCGTGCTCGTGCGTTCATTTGCATTTCGTATGACCAAAAAACTTCCGGATGATTCCTCTGTCCTAAACCACCAATCCAATGCTTCTCAAGCAATGCCAAAGGAAGAGTTTCAGTCACCTTCTTTGGCAATTCCCTCAGCACCAACAGAAACAGAACTGCTCTCCACTGTACTGGAGAGGCTAGGGGAACTTGAAGAAAGAGTCAACACGCTTCAAGAAAAGCCGTCTGAGATGCCGTACGAAAAAGAGGAGTTGTTGAATGCTGCTGTCTGCCGGGTGGATGCACTAGAAGCCGAGTTAATTGCTACCAAGAAGGTAAATTTTTGTTTATTCACATTTGCGGTACGAATTAGTCCCTAGTTCCCATGAAAAAAAGCCCTCTTTTGGGACACATTTTTGTACAGAGACATTAATATGATGTAAATTTACCTCTTTGATTCGAATTCGGCTTCTTTTATTCAAAATCGTTCTTCGTATGAGCAGGCTTTGTATGAAGCATTGATGAAGCAAGAAGAACTTCTTGCTTACATTGACAGACAAGAAGAAGCCAAGATCCGCGTACGTTTGCTTTACTCGTTCTCTCTCTTTCTGTTAAGATTACTTGTTCGTTGTTCCAACATGAACATGATATTGTTTCATAATTCTTCTTCTTTTTCACTTGCTTTTACATGTGCAGAAAAAGAAGTTCTGCATTTAAGATGCTTGGTCGCGAAGCTTCCATCTTGTGAGCACAGTTTGGTTGACATTTTTCTCAACATACAGAGAGGATTCCTGTAAACCACACGTATCTCTCATTCATGCCAAATCTATACACTTGCAAAGGCGAAAAAAAATGATTAAAATATGTACTGAACACAGATTGATTGGTTCACTTCTTAGAAGAAAGTGTTTGCAACTATTGTGCAACGGGAGTAGGCCCTTTGTTAGAGAATAGAGACTGATACTCGAAAATAGTTCTTCACATGAACCTACTGATGGGGTACATTTTAAAAATGGGATGCCAATTTGTTTTTTTAAGGTTCTAACTATTAACTTTTACACTATGTTTGGTTCAAGGAATTTGGAAGGAAAAGAAAAGAATGATTTTCTCTCATTTTCCTCACCAAAATGAGAGGAACTTGGTTTTCCTTCCCAGTACAACCAAACAAGAAATACTATTTTCCACTTCATTTTCTTTTTTTTTCCTTTTCAAATTTCTTAAACCAAACATAGGTTAATATTTTTCAATTCCTTTCCATTCCATATTTTCATAATTTCATCTAATCCCTCTCCACTTTTATAAAATCTTTCAAGTATTTTTTAATTCTTTATAGCTTCTTTCAATTCCTTCATGATCCTTGCAAGTTGCAACTCCTTTCAACAATCACTTAAAAATTAACTTATGTGTATTCTTATAATCTTATTATTACTATTATTACTATTATTACCATTATTATTATTAAAATTATTACTATTATTATTATCATCATCATCATCATCACAACTACTATTACTACTCCGTATTATTTAGTGTGTACAATATGGTACTATTACTATTATTTAGTGTGTACAATATGGTGTGTCATTAATTTTGTTTGGTTTAGCAAATGTTAGATTATTTATATCAAATCCTTTCAATTAACATTGAAAAAATATTTTTATATTTTCTCACTATTTTTGAGATATGAGTTAGTTACATGCAAATTAAAAAAATATTGTATGATTAACATTGATATTAGAAAAATAAGAAAAGAATGAGCGATTCCAATTCCATTCTGTTTATTTTAGCTCCTACTCCCTCCGTCCTAAAATGTTCTTCCCAGTTACTTTTCACATGGTCAAACTCTAATCACTTTCTTTACCTATTTACATTCGATATTTGATAAAATAATATACTCTTGTCATCACTTGTTCTGTAGAACTTTTGATATAGTTTTTAAATATATAAATTTTATTTTTTAATTTTACACCTACAATCATATAAATTGAATTGAAAATAAAGTCGGTTAAATCTCGTAAACAGAAACGGGAAAGAATATTATAGTACGGAGGGAGTATATTTTTCCAACTATTTTCATTTATTTATTTTTTTGCTTTAAATAAACTTTCAATCTTTTTCTATTTTTTCGATTGGTTTCTATTTTTTTTCAATATCTTTCAATATCGAACTTTATTCTGTTAAGCAAAAAAAACAAAGCCTAAGTGAAAATTGGGAGAGAAGCTTATTTTGTCGACACTAAAATTAGATTTTGTTCTTTAATCGCGCCAGTCACAATTAAATTGTCGCTAATCTAAAATTTGTGACGAAAGCATTGATATGTCACATATCTGCAACAGACCAGTGACGGCTTTTTAATAGGTAAACCCCCGCAAATTGTGATGGTCCAACGACAGGACTGCCCTTTGGATATGTGACGTGAAATTTGCTATGTGGCGGCCTGTAGTAATATGCGACGAACAGAGTAACTGTTGCAGATTTGTCACAGTTTAAACCAGAACATAACCAGAAATGCCTGTTTTTTGGGATTTTGTTTGTATTTCTTTGGTTATCTACAATTCTAAACAACATAACATACCCGAGAGTGAGAATTACAAAACAACGCATACTATAAAAAAATGACAATTAACTTTTTAATATAAAGGTTAAACAAAAACCACAAAGTAATGTAATGTATAAAAAACATTATATTTTTGGGATGATTCAAACACTTTAACTAATAGCCCAGGCTGCCCTACTCCCTACTCCCCTCGTTCCTTAATCGTCTCGTGGAAGGTAGTGACCACCATATAATCTTTTCAAGCCTTCTTGAATCGTTGTGAATTTAGATGTTACGGCGCCAACCTATTCCCAGAAACGTTGGTCCTGCTATTTGAGGCTCTCAATATGAGTCTTGCTACTACTGGAAGAACTAGAGCAGTGATTGGTGGACGACTTCAACTTTCTCATCTTACGCCCGTAGTCATCGACTCCTGGCATGTGGTTCTTCGCATTGTAGCCCTAGACTAGCGAGTAGTATGTTTCTTCGTCGGTGACGTTGGGTTGTTCTTCCTAGTTTCATCACGAAGAAAAATGAAACGAGCCTACAATTACACAGCAATGCCACCCAATTCGTAACAACATCATGAACCACAACAATAACATAAACAAAAATAACAACAATTACAAAACAATGTCATCGAACTAGTAAAAACATCACGAACAACAAAAACAAAAATAACAACATCAACAACGTCACCCAACTAGTAACAACATCATAGACAATAAGAACAAGAGTGAAAAAAATTAAACATCAATCACAACAACATTACCAAGATCAACAACAACATCAATAATCACAAGAATGACATCAAAAACATCACCCAACTAGTGACAACACCACAAACAATAAGAGCATCAACAATGCTAAAACGGACACTGAAATGATCAACAACAGTAACAAGAACCACAATAATAAAAACAACAATAACAACACTAATTAAAAAACAAGAAAAATCACAACAACATCATCAATAACATCAATACATAATCTACAGTTACTGATTCTTCAAAATAATAATTTAAGTATGACAATTAAAATAATCAAACCCAGGATCGGTCCTGAATATTCATGGGCCCATCCCGAAAGGGAAAATAGGCTTTTAGCGGTAATGAATTGAATTATATAAATAATGCTTTTGAACATATAAACTAATTTTTTTAAAACAAAAATTAATAATAGGTCTAATTCAAAAGAATGAAGGTTTTTTATTTTTAAAAACTTATATATCATACTCTCCCTATCCAAGTTGGTTCTCTCTATACACTACTCACATGGTCAAACTTTTATTTGATTATTTCCACAACTCATTTCATAATACTCTGTATAATGTAACCACGTCATCTCTAGTTTTATAAAAAAATTTATATAATTTGTAAACATTTAACTTTTATATTTAAATTTACACTTACAATTAAATAAATTAAATTAAAAATAAAGTTGATTAAACCTTAAATATATATTAAAAAATAAAAGTTTTGGACACTAAAAGAAATGGGTCTAAGCCGGTAGGACTCCTTGGCCCACTCTTGGGCTGGCCTTGATCAAACGATTACATTAATAAGAAAATAAAAAATCATTGAATTAATAGTAAAAAAACAAATTTGGGATAAAAATATCTCTATAGGTGTTTGAGAGTGTTTATATTATAAATTTCAATGTACATGATTATTATTATTGTATATTTGTCATTTTTCTTTATTCACACCCCTAATTATTTTTCTATTTGAAGGACACCCGCTATTTCTAATTCTCTTTATCCAAGTTGGTTCTCTCTATATACTACTCACATGGTTAAACTTTTATTTGATTATTTTCACAACTCATTTCATAATACTTCTTATAATGTAGCCACGTCATCTCTAGTTTTATAAAAAAAATTTATATAATTTGTAAACATTTAACTTTTATATTTAAATTTACACTTACAATTAAATAAATTGAATTAAAAATAAAGTTGTTTAAATCTTAAATATATATTAAAAAATACTCCGTAAAAGTTTTGGACACTAAAAGAAATGGGTCTAAGCCGGTAGGACTCTTTGGCCCACCCTTGGGCTAGCCTTGATCAAACGATTACATTAATAAAAAATAAAAAAATCATTGAATTAATAGTGAAAAAACAAATTTGGGAAAAAAATATCTCTATAGGTGTTTGAGAGTGTTTATATTATAAATTTGAATTTACATAATTATTATTATTGTATATTTGTCATTTTTCTTTATTCACACCCCTAATTATTTTTCTTTTTGAAGGGCACCCCCTAATTCTAATTCCAAAACAATTTCTTTTTTGAAGGCTATAACAATTTATTTATTTTTGTAATCCAATTACATCACCTTGCAGCCCCTTGCTACATGGTGATCTCAATTGGCTGAGATCAATACTTCATTCCTCCTTTGGCTGAGATCACCAGTGATGACCCCAGAATCCACACAACAATGGTGTGTTTCAGGCTGAGATCAACGGAGGAATGAAGTATTGGCCGGCCATCTTGTCTCTCTCAGCAAGCCAGTACTCAACAATCTGCCCGGAACCCTAGAATCCACACAACAATGGTGTGTTTCTTCAACAATGATCTTGATCCGTAATTGGATTCCGTCATGTATTCTCTATCTGCCCCCGTATCTCCATAGTGGTTTTTCTTTGCTGTGGTTTTAGGCACCGAAGAAGGAAAAGGCTCCTCCTGCAGCTTCCAAGCCGGCCAAATCTGGCGGTGGCAAGCAGAAAAAGAAGGTCATTTCTTGTTCTATCTAGTTTTCGGCGTGTCAAGATTCGATTTTTTTTAACGAATTTTATTAATTAATGCTAAGTATCAAGAAATGTGGTGTTCTATGAATATGCAGAAGTGGAGCAAGGGGAAGCAAAAGGAGAAGGTGAACAACATGGTGCTTTTCGACAAGGCCACCTACGATAAGCTAATGTCAGAAGCTCCCAAGTACAAGCTTGTCACCCCTTCTGTCCTCTCCGAACGTTTGAAGGTATGTAATTTCTACTTTGGTTTTTAAAAAATTGATTTTGTTTGGTTTAAAAGGAAAAAAGTTATGTGTTTTGGTTTTGCACATGGTGTGTAGAGTACATGTGGATGAATAAAATCTAGGCTTGTTGCAATGATTACTTGTTTATAACTAGTAGGTGATCAGACTTTATAATATCTCTGGGTTGGATCAAATCCCTTAATCTTTCCTTGTCTCTGTTTACGCCTTACAAACATGAGAATATGTGATTTAATTTTCTATTCTCTTTTGTTGTTTTCATATAGTGTTAGCTCTACACTATGTTTGGTTCAAGGAATTTGAAAGGGAAAAGAAAAGAAAATGAAGTGGAAAACTATTTTTCTTGTTTGGTTAGAGGGGAAAAGAAAGGAAAAGTGGAAGGAAAAGAAAATGAGGAGGCAAAATGTACCAAGTGGAGGGAAAATCAAATTCCTTCCATTTTGGTGAGGAAAATGAGAGAAAACCATTTTCTTTTCTTTTCCTTTCAAAATCCTTGAGCCAAACATAGTGCTAGTGTTCCACCTCGGCGAATTGTTTTTCACCTTGTTTGGATTGAGGTGTATTGTCCTGATTTTGGGAATAAAGAACACATAGTGAAAAGGTTGACTCGAAGCAAATGTTTCATTTTACTTAAATAAGGTTAATTATTTCAAAACAAAGTGAGTTGACTTACTCTATCGAGATTCATCGAGGTTCACCTCAATTCATATGGAGCATTTGTGTTAAATAATTCTCGTATTATAATTTTATGATCACATACTTCGTTTCATCGACCCATCAAGAAAACAGACAACAAAACTGTTGGTAGAAACAAAACAAGAAATTAAAATACAAGTCAGTGTGCACACCCTCAATCTTTTCCACCATAATCATAACCAAAGAATCTGTGATGATTCATTTTAAGCACACAACAGTGACCAGACAAAAGATTGCATAGAGGACATTAATTTTTTTGCTAGTTTTCAAACTGTTAAGAAAAATCTAACTTTTCAAGGATATTATATACTTTTGATATCTCTGGAAAGTTAGATTTTTCTTTAAAGTTTGGTATATGCAATCTTTTCTTTTGTCATTGCTTTGTGTTCTCAAAATGAGTCTTCACTCTTCAAAGATTCTTTGGCTAGGATTGTGGTGAAAAAAATTGAGGGTGTACAAATTGACTTGTTTTTATTTTTATTTTCTTTCTACCAATGATTTTGTTGTCTTCCCTTTCCAACTTGTTTATGAGATAACGTCTTTGATGATGAAATATGTTGATTGTTTATCACAAAAGCTGTGTAAGGATTGAGATGAACCTTGATCATTCTTGGCTAAGTAATTCAGCCAACTTTGTTTTGATATTACTTGTATTAACCTAATTTATGGCATGTTGCTATATCCACCCACATTTTGGCTAAATTCACCCTTTTTATTTTAAATGAACAATTTTGCCCTTAAAGCATCTAAATTCCCTCTTTTTTATTTTTAAGGACAAACTTGTCAGTTTAACATAGATGAAGTGGATTTTGCCAAAATGGGAATGGATATAACAAGACCCAGTTTTTGTGAAATGAATCATTTGAATTGAGCTAGCCTAATTCACTATGTTTTCTTTATCCCCAAAATCATTGATAATTCACCGCAATCCAAAAAAGGCATTAACAAAAATCACTGCGGTGGAGCTAACAACATGGAAACATCTTTGATGTTGCATAAATCTATTTTTTCCTCGCCCAAGATATTTTCTTTATGAGTTTAGTGCAAACAAGGTGAATCTTGATGCAAAAGTCATGATATCTCGTATTTGTTCAACAGATCAGTGGATCCCTTGCCAGGAAGGCAATCCAAGAATTGATGGAAAGAGGTTTGATCAGGATGGTGGCTGCACATGCCAGCCAGCAAATTTACACCAGGGCTACAAATACCTAAGTTCTGCATGGTCCATATTTAGCCTCCTAGGGACTTGAAGAAATTTTGTTTCACTATATTGTGTTTTTATGCCAAACTGTGATTTGTATTCCCAAAATGATGAAGACTAATGGGTTGAGCAATTTAGAGTATTTATTCACTTTTGATTTTTTTGGTTAGAATTGGTTAACTTTGACTCCAAATTGAATAAAAATGGTACTCTATTAGATATTGATAAAAAAAATAAATTTATTAGATTTATCATATAAAATATTTTCAAAATATTATTTTATCTAATTAATATACAATATATATTTTATTTAATTATAGGTCAAATGTTGAAAACTGTTGATTAGAAAAAGTCAAAAATAGACATCTTCTAGGACGGATGTAGTAGTATGTTATACTCCCTGAGTCCCCATTGTTGCTATATTCATTTTATTTACACATTTTTTTTCTAATTTTTATTTTGATAAAATTATATGGACTATTGAACTAGAAACATTCATATCTTTTTAGTACAATTAATGTTATTACAATGTATGTTGAAGCACAATGAGTTGATACTCTTAATAGGATTCAAACTTGTACTCCTTCCATCCCAATTTATAGTGCCTGTTTCGGTTTACGATGTTTGATCGATATTATTTTTAAATCATTATATGACAAATGGTATAGAATTAAATAATAAAAATTACATATTAAAATACTACATCGAAAGATCTTCAAAACTAGTATTGACAATGATACTTTATTTTATCAAATTGCTAACGAACATAGAGAAAGAAAGTGAATAAAGTTTGACCTTGTGAATAGTGAACATGCATTATAATTTGAGACGGATGAAGTAACATTCTATTTGGAAGGGTTCCAATTATGTGTTTGACCACGGGATGGGCGCAGTCTGTGATACTACCAGAACCTATCACGAATCGTTCTTATTTAAATGGATCGGTATTCAGAGGCGGATCTAGGAATCAGGAACCATGGGGTCCCGTTTTTAAATTGTAAACATATATTTATATTGCGTAATTATTCACACACTATAAAAAAATAAACTAAAATCCTCCACATCGTCTCCTGCAACAACCATGCAAGTGTACGACCTTGTGAAAATATGACTGGTCACTTCCGGAGAGAGCTAGTAACTGTGCGCTACCCCAAACAACGCTTGCATTGTTGATCGGTCATTTTATGACCAGTAACTTTTTAGGCCGAGTATTAGTTATATCCATCATAAATAGTAAGAAATTGCTTATTTGAGTCATATGTAGGTTCATGGTGGACCTTAAGTCCACCATATAATTTGCCATCTCCTCCATAATAGTCAACAAATATATCTTGAAATTTGGAGGTGTATACTTCTTCAAAACCCAATGACCATTCTTAGTTAAACTGAATGAATCTCAAAGCTATATTACTATATATTAGTATAAAAATGATTCTAATACTTTTTTATTATAAAAACTATAATGTATATTCATATACAAATGATTCGAATAAAATTATTTTATAAAAACTATAATATATATTAGTATAAAAAGAATTCTAACACATTTATTTTATGCTCCCTCTCTCACAAAATGAATTATTAAATTAATTTTATTTACAAACTGGTATTAATCGAAATAAAAAATAAAAATTATATATTTAAAAACTACATTAAAAGTTTTACTATCTCCGTCTCAATTTAAATTGGCTGTTTTGAATTACAGTATTTGACTGAAGTTATTTTCAAATCATTTTATATATAAAATGATGTATAATTAAAAAATAAAAATTACTACCAAATGACTAATGAGAATATGAAAATATCTACAAAACTAGTGGTGACATTACTATATTATTTTATCAAATGACTAATGAGAATATGAAAAAAAGTGAAAAAAGTTTGGCTTTATGAATAATAAACATGCAATTTAATTTGAGTCGGAGGGAGTACAAATTAAGAGGTTACAAGAATATTTTATTTTATCAGATGATCAACGAAAATATTCAGAGAAACAAAATTTATGGACAGAACATAATAGTAATGAGGTAAATCATTTTGGGGCAGTGGGAGTAAAAAAATTTTAGATTTTTATTTTAGGAAAAATTTCTTGGATAAGAGTAAAAATTACGAAAACACCAATATCAAAGTAATATGTCTTTTGAGTCGAATATAAAAGTTCACATTGTCGTTTTTACATTGTTAGACTCACCAGATCGTCACAATGCAACTCCTAAACTTTTACTATCACACTGCCATCCGTCGCTGCCAGAGCTGTCTCGAAAGAATCAGGGGCCCTGTCCGACACTGAGAAAATGTGTCATTTTATGATAAAAAGTAAAAAATCTATGAATTAATTTTTTTATTAATAATTAACATTATAGTAATAAGTGCAATAAAATATCAAACTCAATCTTGTAAATTTGTAACAACATACTCCGCACTTTAGTACCTAACCGAAGATTCATGAAAATCTTCTATCATTCTTAAGAGTAAACTCATAGGTTAATCATCTCTCTATGACTCTATAGTCTATTAGATATAGTGATTTAGGGCTATATTTTTTAAAATAAATTAGGAAATTTTTTATATGGATATGTATAAACATTTATTTACAGGAAAAATTTGGACCCCTTCAAAAATGGGCCCTGGCCAGGTGACCACTCTGCCCTCCCTTACAGCCGCCCCTAGTCGCCGCCAACCACTAGAGTGTTGTTGTAGATCGCCAACGTTTGACTAGTCAAACTTCCATATTGAACTGTTATCAGCTTTCAATCACATTAACATTATGTAATCTTACATCACATTACTAATATATTTTCACTTTTGTCTTGAAATACATAAGACTCATATTTAAATATTTTCATATTTTTTTCATTCATAGAGAGAAAGTTTTTTTTTTTTTAATTTTTTTTATAGTATTGATACGTAAAAGGGGTACTTAGAGACTTTGAACCGGCCAGGGTCTGAATTCGTCGTGCTACAAAAGGAAAGACACTATACCCTAAACCTCAAAACCTAAAACTCATTACAACAGCTGCTGAATCAGAGAGCAGCAGCAGCCATGGGGAAGAAAGCCAAAGGTAAGCAGCGGAAAGACCCGTGGTACCACCGCTCAAAGGAACTCGGATACCGATCTCGAGCCACATGGAAGCTCATCCAGCTCGATGCCAAGTTGGGGTTCCTCAACTCGGCTCTATCCGTGCTGGACCTCTGCGCTGCCCCTGGTGGATGGATGCAAGTTGCAGTAGAGCGAGCCCCCGTCGGCAGCCTCGTTATCGGCGTCGATCTGGTCCCCATTCAACCCCTCCGGGGCGCCATCGCAGTCCAGGAGGATATCACCACGCCTAAGTGCAGAGCCACCGTTAAGAGGCTTATGTCCGAGAATGGTTGCGGAGCCTTCGATTTGATTCTTCACGATGGTTCCCCCAATGTTGGTGGCGCTTGGGATAAAGAGGCCACCGTTCAGAATTCTTTGGTCATCGATTCCCTTAAGCTCGCCTCAGAACTCTTGGCTCCAAAGGGGACTTTTGTCACAAAGGTGCTGATTTTTTTTTAAAAAATTCCAGATTTGTTTCATGTGTTCAAGTGTCTAAACCTAAGCAATTAAGTATAACTGTTTCTTACATGTTAATAAAAAACACTCTGAATTACTAGAGCAAAATCTGTACTATTGAGCAAACAGTTGGTGAGGATGAGTTTTCTCTGAATTCTCCTTGATGTATTTGTGAACATAATGAGCCCTTTTTGTTATTAAAGTAAAATTTGACAAAAATGAGCTTAATTTGCAGCGTGGTTAACTGATTCAATGACTCTGACAATGCAAAAACTTTGAGTTTTTCTTTAACAAATTAAAAGAAAAGAGTATGGATTTGAAGGGTTTATTTTCATTTCACATGCTTTGGTTCTACACGTTTCTGTCATTTCTATGCAATAAACAATTCAGCCAACACATCTAGATAAGATGCTCCATCTGTCCCAAAAAGATGTGCATGTTTCAATAAACGGAAAACAACATATGGTTCATAGTGTTGTTTCTCCTTTGCATAAATCTCAGCCACACACTTCTACTTTACTCAAGACAAGAGCCAATCAAATTTTGCACATCTTTATGGGATAGAGTGAGGTTTTTTTAGTACAAAAGCGGCTACTGATATGTTTAGAAATTAGACATTTGGCCACATTCAACTTTCTAGTGTAGCTAGAGGTGAGATCTGATGGTATCCAATATTGTCAAACACGGCTCTCTGTATACAGAGTAATATACTTGGCAGCATCATAGTACTTGGATGCTGGAAAGCTCCATTTGAAAATGGCTGGAATATAAGCTTGTTGCACAGAAAGCTTAAATGTTACATGGTTTCTGCAGGTTTTCAGGTCTCGAGACTACAATGCTGTCCTGTACTGTTTGCGACAGGTTTCTTTCTGTTGCGTCTAATTGCCTTTTTAATGGAGTTTTACTTTTTTTTGGAGAGGAATGATATGGCTTCTTACATGTAACTTTCCTTTGTAGCTTTTTGAAAAGGTTGAAGTTGACAAACCTTTAGCCAGTCGTTCGTCATCCGCAGAAATTTACATTATTGGTTTGAAGTACAAGGCCCCCGCAAAGATTGACCCTCGCCTTTTTGATATTAAACACCTCTTTGAAGGAGGCAAAGAACCCCCAAAGGTACATCAAGCACATTTTCTTATTAATTTCTCTCTATTTATGCTTTGCTGCTTTAAGTTGGCATGTGCTTGCAAACACTTAATTTGAGGTATTTCGTTCTATGTAGGTGATTGATGTCCTCAGAGCAACGAAGCAAAAGAGGAACCGAGAAGGGTGAATCCTAATTTCTATCTCTATTTAGTTAACTGTAATGTCAGTTAATGAAAAAAAGTTAATTTTTGTCTTTGATGACTTAACATTCAACAATTGCAAACATGGTTTAAACTTTAAAGTGTTCATGTAGAAACATACCTCCTTTTAATGGTGTTTCATCTACTGCAGTTTTTCTGCATGCAAAGCATTTTTATTCTCTCAAACTAGTAGTGACATAATGCAGATTTCTATATGTATCAGTTTGTTTCTAACTAGGGATTCTGTTGCAGGTACGAAGATGGTGTTTCAATTTTGCGGAAGGTGGGCTCTGCAGCAGAATTTATTTGGTCTGAAGCTCCTCTTGACATCCTTGGTTCAGTTACTTCCATATCCTTTGATGATCCTGCTTGTTTGTCTATAAGAGAACATGCTCTTACAACAGAGGAGGTATAAACTTTTAACCATGCTTAATGTATATGACGTCGAGTTCAGTCCCCAATTGGATTCAATAGACTTAACCATTGTCTGACCAGCTCAACTTACATCAACTTCCATTAAAATTGTGTAATGATCTATAGGTTAAAGCGCTATGTGATGATCTGCGTATTTTAGGAAAGCAAGATTTCAAGCATATCTTAAAGTAAGGAACTAATTACTTATCTTATTATGTATCTAATTTTTGTTGTTTTGTTTATTTTCTTGGTAACATTTTGCTTTTTAAGAGTATATCTTACAAACCAGCATAATTTGTATGTAAGATTGATGAGGTTAAAATCTTGCTTTTCCCTGTAGATGGCGTATGAATATACGAAAAGCACTATCTCCATCTGATAAAAGTGTTGCCCCTTCCACACCTGTTGAACCTGAGAGCAAGGAAGATGAAGATGAAAGAATTCTTAATGAAATGGAGGAGTTAACCCACACAATTGAAAGGAAAAAGAAAAGGGAAAAGAGGCTTCAAGCAAAACGATTAGCTAAGGTTTGCTGTTCGTGTTTAGCATTTATGTTTTTGCCTCCTTAGCTGTAGTTAATGATTTTTTACTTAATACCCCACCTTAAACATGTAGGGCACTTACTCATTTAGATGACAAACCTTGACTCTAATGTATTTACAGTTTTACACAATTTAGATTCAGTGAACAAAATTATATATTTAAGAACCGCATTAAAAGTTTTCCGTTAAACAACTAATCCCTCTGTCCCATAATAGTTTTCCCGATGCAGATTACGATGGGTGACTGATTTATTTTCAATTCAATTTATATGAAAATTGAGTTGAAATTAAAGAACAAAATTTATATAATTTAAAAGTATCCAAAGAGTTCTACGAATCATGATATGATAACACTATTATTTTATCAAATGAGTAATGAAATTATGTATAGAAAATGATTAAACTGTGAAGCAGAAATAGTAACTGTACAAACCTTTATGGGATGGAGGGAGTATTTTGCTGAGCTTGCTTGTGTAAAAAGTTAAATACTGAAATTTGATAATTCACTGAGGTTACTAGAATACTACTTCCTTCATCCTAGTGTGTTCGGCCATTTTTTTTGCCACATAGACCAAAAAATGAGAAGTGGGAACAGGGGGAAATAAGCGTCCAAATTTCGTTAACTTTTGGGAAGTGGGTAATTGAGCCGGGGCTAAACGGGACATTGCATGATTTGTTTCTACAATAATGCTCCTATAACCCCAAGTTTGACACTTCAAATGACAACCATCTGTGAAATTCTTTCACACGTAACTACTGTCTTTCTGCACTGTATGTGTGAAAAGATTCACAAATTGTCATCCGTGGTGTCAAACTTGGGGGTTATTGTAACATAATCTGCTTCCACATCATAGAAGGACTACAACAATGTTTTGTAGAGGTTTCTGACTGATATTCTTGTTTTAATCCATAGGAATGACCAGTTATTTTTTCATCAATATGCCCTCACTCCATACTCCAGTATTGAAATACTCCACCCGTCCCAGTGTATTTGTCCTATACCTATTTTGGGCTATCCCGGTGTATTTGATCACCTTTTATTCAAGGCGTAGAAATTAGAGTCATGCCTTGAACGAAACATAATGAATATAGATGGCTTGACTGGAAAATAAGTCCCACATCTTATCATTTTATAACATGTGGAAATAGATGGCTTTCAAATTGTGCACTATTATTTGATTTAATTATATGCCTCAAGTGGAAAGTGAACAAATAGATTGCTTTGCTAGCGTGCACTAGTTTTTGATGAATTGATGATCAGATTTTAAGTTCTTTGCTCATCATGCTATATGATCATCATATAGCTTGAAAATAAGTGGAAACTACAATATCTTTTAAATTAATATTAGAAGTGGAGTGATATTCTAATAATTTTTTTTTCTTGTTATTCTTTTCTCTCCTCCCTCCCTCTTGAATTCCAGGAGAAAGCTCGGAAAGCACAGGGTGTGCAAGCGGATGCAACACTGGATGGATATTTTGATCTGGACTTGTTTTCTCTATCTTCTATCAAGGTCTCTTTCTGAATCATTTTCCTTATCTTTTGTTTGTTTTCTTGAGCCGGGGGTCTTCGAGAAACAACTTATCTACCTTTATAGGTAGGTTTAAGGTCTGTGTGCACCCACCCATCTCCGGGTCTCATTTGTGAGATTCCACCCGGTTGTTGAGGGGAAACAGTAATCTTTTGCCAACTAGTGAGATCTTTTTTTTACATTATGTATGCACTAAAAATATGAGAACCTTTTGGTGAGACTTCAGCTCTTGTTCATTATGCATATCTAATGTACATTTGAAATTAGAGTAAGACTTGAATCTCATTATATTTTGATTATTTTCCATACCTATATATACCCAGTATAATTTGATGTGTGTATCATATTCAGGGCAAGAAAGATCTAGTAGCCGTTGATGACGAAGAGTATCAGGAATTTGATGAAGGATTTAGTGAAGATAGCAAAAGCGATACTGAAGCGCAAGATGGTACACCCAGTGATTTAGACTCAGAAGAAGAGCGCAAGCGGTACTTCTGCTAAAGATAAAAGCATAATGATTGCTCTGTTTCTATGCTCTACCATTAGTACATTATTGAATAATAATTTTCTCTATTTGTAGATACGATGAACAGGTGGAAGAGATGCTTGATAAGGCCTATGAGGCATATGTTTCTAAAGTGGAAGGGAAAACTAAACAAAGAAAGCGATCCAAAAAATCTCATGAGGAAGAACTCTTAGAGGTACTGTGAGTGAGGTTTAATTATCCCCGTAAAATAATACTCCTTTCCTGCAAAAAATGCCACATTTCAAAAAAAGGGCTCCACCTCCGTTTTAAGAAAGAATTGTGTGACCCATATGATTCTTCTCTTTCCTCATAAATTGTAACTGCACAAATTTACCCTTTTTTATAAATGTCCCAGTTCCAATGTGGACACTTTTTTGCGGTACATAGGGAGTAACTGAAACATGTTCCCTCTATAATATAGGTTCAAGTCTCTCATTTTGGTCCTAAGCTTTATTTAAACTTAATTTGGTCCATGACTGCAAATCTTGGACAGCATTTATTCTTCAGATATATTTGGATCTAAAAAAACAAAAAATTGCCTGTATAAAAATAGCCTTCTTAATTATTAGAGCATCTCCAACCTTGTTTACTATATTTGCTTGCTATTTTTATATTTTAACAAGTGAATAGTGATATAGCAAGTGATATTTTGATTCATTTTCCAACCATGACTTGTTAATCCATTCTACAACTCTTGGCTTCCTATAATTTGAAGAGCTTGTTATATTTAGCAAACCAAAGTTATTTTTTGCCAAGCTTGCTAAAGTTTAAAACACCCATTGGAGAAGAGAAAAATGAGTTGACTTGCTATATTATGGCTTTTAGCAAGCCAAAGCAAGATGGTTGGAGATGCTCTTAGCACCTTCAAGGACTAAATGGAATCTTAGTTGCAGCATAATCAGCAAGTAAATTGTGTTCACAGTCAAATGCCCAATGAGTAAAGCTTTACCCTTTCTGATTATCCGTTGCAATGAGCTTTGATTTCTTATGGGCAAGTGTTACAAACTTCGATCATTTTTTAATAAAAAATTCATTGATTGGTATTATGGAAAAATAATTCATCAATTTTTTTTAAAAAATGGTTATGTTATGTAATAACATTCAAGTGTTCCCCGTGGAAAGTCAAAGACGACCAACTCTTTGGGATGCAGTGAGTACAAGTGATGGACTAAATTGAGTATTAACTATAAATTAAATTATGAAAAGATATAATTGTATTTACCACACTTAACCTGTTTCTTCGCTCTTTCTTAGGAGGACAATGAAGAACCAATAGTTAATTCTGATCAAGAAACAGCGAATGATGATGGAAATGATGAACCAAACCCACTAGTGGTCCCACTCAAAGACGAACCAACTCAAGAGGAGATTGCGGCACAGTGGTTCAACCAAGATATTTTTACTGAACCAGATGAGCAGGATATTGTGGACAAGTATGACAGTGAAGATGAAATGACAATAGACGAAGCTGCAAAAACTGCCAAAAAGACATCCCATAAGGAAAAAGTTGCATCATCTCCGAAACAGGCCAAAAGTGTGGTTCAGCCAGTTGCCACGTCCAATATAGTCACCGAAGACTTTGAGATAGTCCCGGCCCCACACACAGATTCAAGTGACTCATCTTCCTCAGACGATTCGGACGAAGACGACCCTGACACTAAGGCTGAAATTCTAGCCTATGCCAAGAAGATGCTTGTTAAAAAGCAGAGGGAACACATGCTTGATGATGCCTACAATAAATACATGTTCCACGATAAAGGTCTGCCCAAGTGGTTTGCCGATGACGAACAGAAGCATCACCAGCCTATGAAGCCCATCACTAAGGAGGAAGTTGCTGCGATGAAGGCCCAATTCAGAGAAATCGACGCCCGGCCTGCTAAGAAGGTAGCAGAGGCAAAAGCCCGAAAGAAGAGGGCTGCCCATAGAAAACTAGAGAAGATACGCAAGAAAGCTAACTCTATATCAGACACGGCTGATATTCCAGACCGTTCAAAGAGGAAGATGATTGACCAACTCTACAAGAAGGCTGATCCCAAAAGACCCGAAAGGGAATATGTGGTGGCAAAGAAAGGGGTTCAGGTTAGGCCCGGCAAAGGTAAGGTGCTTGTTGATAGACGAATGAAAAAGGATTCGAGAAATAATGGGACGGCGAAGAAGGGCGCCAAAGGTAAAGGGAAGGGAAAGCTTAAACCAAAAGGACGTCCTATGAAGGCAAAGGGTGGCAAGGGACGTAAGGCAAAGTAGTCTTGACAACTCTTGCCCAATTTTAGGCCCTATTTTTTTTGTTTTGTTTTTGTTGAAAAGAACAAAGTTAAAGTTTGATTAATATGATGCTACTTGGTGATATGCTCTTTGCTGCTGTTTGAAGACTTGTGTAGAGCTTATCCTACAAAAGTTTCCATTAGACATTTATCACTCATTCAGTCTGAAAATTTTCTTCAATTTCATTTTTCTTGTTAAAATTTGTAAACTTTAACCCTAATATACAAAAAATTATGTAAATTGAATACGGATGATCAATAGTTTCGTTTTTATGAAATATCATATGGTTAAAAGTTTTATCCATGTACACAACATAGATATCTGTTGAAGAATGAGGAGTTGTTTGTTGGAAGTTCTTCAGCGATGAATTGAATTGGAGCAGTTAGAGAATGGCGTGAGGCATCTGAGTAAGTTTTTGAATTCTATAACTATTTGTCTCCACACGGGTAGGCAGAGGCCTTAAGGAGGTAGGTTGGAAGTTTCTTGGTTTTAGTTGAACTTTGTGCATTGCACATTATTTGGTTCTTTCTATCAAACAAACAAGATTTTATAAAAAAAAAAAGAAGAGATTTTATCGATAAATTTTATAGTAGATATTAATGGTTAAAGTCATGAAAAATGAAAAGAAATTTTAACGACGAGGGAGTGTTTTATAGGAATAATAATGCTACATCACCATCGATTGAAAATAATAGTAGTGACAATGTTTGGATGACAGCGACTCATGTTAGAAACTCACTAGAGTTGACAGCGCAGATGATAACTGTTTGTGAATTTTTAATATACTAAAGGCAATAATTCCCTATGGAGTCTCAAATGATTATCATCTCTATGTGTACAAATTTATAGACAATTATCATTCGTGGTGTCAACTGAGGTGTGTTTCTAACATTTTCAGATGATAATACCCTCTAATTTGTTGTTGAAGCGTAGGCAAAGTGAAACTCAAGATGATATTTACCAAGGAGCTTACATTCAACGATGTATTGTACATGCGGGCAATTCACAAGAACTTGTTGGAAAGCACTCTCAACAAATACAAATTTCTGTATCAAGGTTATTTAGAGCAAAAATGGTGTCTTCATAGGAGTAGAATAAGAGTCTAATGGGCTCTTTAAGCTTAATATAATGACTCTTGTTAAACATAATAACATATCAATAAAAGTATTGTTGTTTATTTGTGTGCGTCTTTTAGTTTCTGCCATGGTAAGCTAGCTAGGACATTATAACAACAATTCTTTGTAGAAATTTATAAACAAGGAATACATACTTAAATCTAAAATCGACTAAAACGAGTGTCAAAACAAAGCCAACCAGAAGATTGTTTAAAATGATATAACGAACCACACGACCACTAAATCTTATTCACACTGATTTATGTGGTTTTAAGACAACACACTTGAGAGGTGTTAATAAAATTGTTATCACATCCATTTACGATAGCACGTAATATTAATGTTCTAGTTTATGTAAAGGTAAAATCAAATGAATTTGTGTGATTTTAGAACAATACCCTTCAGAGGTACAGTGGTAATAAATATGTTATCGCATTCATTGACGATAACACAATATTACTATATCTTTTTAATGGCATGTAAAGATAAAACCTTAAAAAGACTCATTCCCTACAACAATGAAGTTATGAATAATCTTAACTATAAAATAAGAGCGATTACAAGCCATCGGGGTAGGGAGTATGGGATTTCGTTCGGTGAATTTTGTGTATAACATGGTATTGTGGATTAAGTGACGCCCCCATGCACACCATAGTCGCTGGAGTGACCCAACTCAAAATTCACATTCTCAAGGATTTGAAGAATGGATTGTTGTGTATTTCAGGGTTACTCCAAAGTTGGTGGGGGTGAAAACTATAGTATATATCCAGAAATTATCTTTTAAATAAGACACCGAGGGACACTCGATAAGATGTCTTATGAAATGTGATATGGTAGTAAAACTTCCTATAAATACTTGAAAGTTTGGGGGTGTTTTGAGAAAATGATGGTCCCACTCCCACCACAAAATAGATTGAAGATACGTTTGAAAATCATTGATAGAATCTTTAATTTATTGGCAGCAATAGTAGCTCATATCAATTTCTTGTGACTAAGTCTGATAATATAGAAATTCACCGAAAAATGATAATAGAGTCGAGAAATACAACATAGACAATATTGTCTTGAAGAGTAAAGCAAGCCTCTTCACAGAACAACTTGAAGGGAGTCTTTTTATTCATGAAAAAATACAACCTCAAACTAGCTCAATCAAAGAAATGCACCTTTAGCATGAAAGTATATCATAAAATTTTTATTTCAATGATGAGTAAATGTTAAGTCATTGTTCATGTGTCGATTTTTAAAATGTATGGTTTGATATGGATTGGTATAAATTAAAATATTGTTTGTGTTGAAGAATGGATTTTCAATATTTGGGACCAATTTCGAGATCGAGACGTACTAGTTCTATGACCTAGTGAGCATAAGGGTAAGGGGGTATGGTAAGATAGATGCAATGTTTGTAGATGAACCATTACAGTGTGTTAATTGTTTTTAGGAGCTTACACAAACGTCACAAAGTGTTGTCTATGGACCGCCACCCTTGAGTTGAATAAAGATTATGAGTACAAGTTTAACATGATTGAGAGGGATACTACTTTAGTTGAGAGCTAGAAACCCAAGGCTTAGGCCTTCCACCTTCCATTCGAAGATGTTGGCATTATGTTACAGGACGTTGGAGTCTTTCTTCGGCAACCACGGGATGGGACTCCTAAGTTGGTGTGACCAGTAGGTCACAACCGTAATGAGCTGAGCAATGATGTGCGACTGTGCGAGGACGTGGTGGGTTTTACACTAGCTTTGACGGAGTTGACCACAACGACACAACGTATATGAATGCCCGCAATTACGCTAAAAGAGTTGAATATATAAAGTGACGAGGTGAATGCGAGTCAAAGGTAATACCTCGTCATGTAGATAGGCGTTGAGGTGCCTCAGTGTGTGGGAAGTGTCCTCGGTGCCAATGCAAAAGCACTCATTGGGACGATTTCGTAGATGAGTACATTCCCCAACCTAATTTACATTTCCAGCAATCTACTCCATCCCGACATTCTTAAATGTACTCTGCTGTTCTACGTACACCTCGTCTTCCTCGCAAGCCCCCATCGGAGATGATACATCCTCACATGCACCACCTCCTAGTCCTTGCTGGAGAGAGTTCACTCATGTAGTGTATCCAAACACCCCGATTACATATAGAGATTGAGTGTACAAATACACTGGGACGGAGGTAGTAACAAATTTAGTGAATGAATTGGCTTAGAATTAAAAAAATTGTACTCCCTCCGTTCCTTTAAACCCTTCCACTTTTGACTTTTGGCAAAAATAAGGAAAGTGTAATTTTGGTTGACTTTCCAATTTTACCCCTGATGTGATGGGTAAAAGTAAGATGTGATAGTTTGGTTATTAGTGAAAAAGTATGATGTGATAGGTAGGGTATGAAAAAATAAGGGTAAAAATGGTTTTTTTAATAGAAAGTGGAAGTGTTTTAGAAAATTCAAAAAAAATGAAAGGGGAAGGGTTTTGTGGAACGGAGGGAGTATAAATTAATAAATAAAATTTACACGGAGCATTTTTAAAAATATTCACTACGTTACAAGAAGAAGTACACTATTCACTATTCAAAAATCATAAAAGAAATTATTTATTTGTGCGTTTGGGTTAAATATGTAATTTTTTTTACTTCTACACCAAAATTTAAGTAAAATGAATTTTAAAAAAACTTGAAATTTAGTTTCATTTTGCATAAAGTGTAAAATATTTTGAGACAGAGGTGTACATCAAAAGTTCTACAAAACTAAATGTGACATGATTATATAATTTTAACAAATGATTATTGAAAATGTGTAAAAAATAGTAAAAGATTAACTATGTGAATAAACATACATTTACATTAAGTAGTATGGTGTATAATTTTAACAATCCAGCGGCTGAATTGGTAGAACAGTGGACCCTAAAAACCAGACCGGCGTGAGACGATCCATATTGATTTGGACTCGTTTGGTTTTGACTTGATTTTAGATCGATTCGGTTCAGAACTAGACCTGACAAAACAGACCTGAACCCGATAACCGAACCGAATAACCCGAAATCAAACCTGAAATAACTCAAAAAGCGAAAAATCAAATTAAACCCGAACACCAAAATGATCTGATCCGAACTAAACTCGAATCGAATGCATTCAGACCTGATTCAGATCCGAATCTGATTGAACTCGAACCGATTACACCTGAATTGATTAAACCCGAAATCGATTAGACTCGAAACCGGTTAGATCCGAGACTGATTAAATCTAAACCCAATTAGACCTAAAATTAATCTAATTCAAAACAAATTAAACTCAGATCATGTCAAACCTAATAGCTCAATGGTTGATGTATTTTTTAGAAAACATATTTAAATTATAGATACAACTAATTTCATGTACAAAATTTTTATTCCGTACTTTATGACTTTAACTAAGATCATTGTCTATTTTTATACGAAATATGTACTCCGTATAATTAATAGTGACTTCGTAACATAAATAGATGGATATAGTGACTCATTATTGTTGCACGTGTATATATACTCCCTTATACAAAGAGGGAGAGAGACTACACACAAAGCTAACATTAAAAACTCTAAGACTAAATGATTTCAAACCAAATTAAGCCATGAACCAAAATCGAACCAAAAGTGGGGGTGGGGGGGGGGAATAAACCCAATTGAACCGAATTGAACTGAGCCGATCATAACACATATTTGGAAGAGATTCGAATCGAAAAGATGCAAACTGGAATCCAACTGATTGATCCGCCAACTCTTAACCCAAAATGCACGCTCTCACTAAAAACGGCTATATTTTGTAACGACATTCTTCCAATTTGAATTTTGAAAGATAACTCTCATAGAAGCAGGAGCATTCCCCACCGCCATTAAAATCCTTCACTGCACTCTTTTCCATCTCTCTCTCCCAGACTTCATATCCGATCCCGCTTCATCAGATCTTTCAAGAAATTCACTTCCTTCCAGGTTACCTTTCTCTCCTCTCTAAATTCTTCGTCAAAATAGTGAAATCACCAACGATTTTGAAGAGTATTGATTTGTTGTTGTTGTTGTTGTTGTTGGTGTTTTTGCAGAATCGGAGCGAAGATGAACGATCTGATGACGAAGTCGTTCATGAGTTACGTCGATTTGAAGAAGCAGGCGATGAAGGATCTCGAATCCGGGCCGAATCCGAATGTGGAGATGGGTCAACTCGACCCGGCCGACGAAACGAAGCTATCCCTGTTCTTCGAAGAGGTGGGGTCCATCAAGTCCGCCATGGATGAGATCTCCAATCTCCTCCTCGATCTTCAAGATCTCCACGAGCAGAGCAAGTCCTCGCAGAGCGCCAAGATTCTGCACGGACTCAGAGACCGGATTAACTCCGACATGGTCGCCGTCCTCAGGAAGGCGAAGATCATCAAGACGAAGCTCGAAACCCTAGACAGATCCAACCCCTCCAGATCCGATCAAACCCCAATCGCACGGACGAGAATCTCCGTCACCAACGGCCTGAGGCAGAAACTGCGGGATCTGATGAACGATTTCCAGTCCCTGAGAGGGAAGATCGTGACGGAGCACAAAGAATGCCTGAAGAGGAGTTACTGCGCCGCTACAGGGCGGGAGCCGAGCGAGGAGACGGTGGAGAAGCTGATGGCCGGCGGAGTGACGGTTGCCGCCGCGTCGGAAATTGCGAAGGAGAACCAAGAGCGGAACGAGGCGGTGAAGGAGATTCAGAAAAGCCTGGCGGAGCTCCACCAGGTGTTCCTGGACATGGCGGTGATGGTGGAGACTCAAGGGGAGCAGATGAACAACATAGAGCAGAATGTGGTGAATGCCGGGTCGTATGTGAAAGACGGGTCGAAGGAATTGGATCGGGCGAAGAAGATGAAGAAGAAGAAGACTCTGCTCTGCTGGATTGGGTTTATTCTTCTCACTATCCTCTTGATCTTCGTTCTCGCCATTCTCTTCTGAAGATCATTAAGATGAATGAATGTATCTATCCTTGATTCTCATTTCATTTTCTTGTTTGCAAATATTCATACTATGGCTTCTTCCCCTGGATTCTTTTGGTTGATTGGGCTTTTCATTGAATCCCAGTACAAAAGTTTTGGGGGGTCAATTGTTCTGTAATGCTTTTTTAAAGCAAGGTGTATAATATTAGGGGGAAACAATATTACTTGGCCACACTGATGCAAGTTACTTCCATTTCCTCTTTATTGAAGTTTTTAGGAACTCCACCATAAAATTTTGTTTCTGAGTTTCGTTGAATCCAACACGTTTGACAATTGGTTGAAATTTTAATGGCCTATTTGGTGAGCTTTTGAGATCAGATACTATACAAGTTTTGAAATTTGAACAAAATAATATTTCATCCGCCCTTAAATCATTCAACCTCGTATACTTATACCAAAAAGTATATTCCTATGCACTGACATTTTAATGGTTCATACTGATATAAAATGTTGGTGTGTTAACAAAAATCTATAACACTACACCTATCATTGCATTTTATGTCTGTGTAAACTATCAGCCTATCATTATACCGACACAAAATGTAAGTACACACATGCGGTGTACAAATTGGAGTACAAATCTTGGGGTACAAATAGCTTAATCCTAAATCATTTACTCTTTACGTAAAATGAAGTAAAATTCTAAATTTTTTCAATTCATTTTATTTAAAGATTAGTATATAAATAAAAAATAAAACTTACATATTTAAAAAATGTGTCAAAGTTTCTATAAAATAATAAGTGACAATAATATTTTATTTTATCAAATAGTCTATGAAAACACACAATAAACAAAAGTTATAGCTATTTTTGAATAATAAAATGTGTAAATCTAAGGAATAGAGGGAGTTTGAGTTTTGAAATTTGAAATAAATTTTTTTTAAATAAATTTAAAACTTGATTTAAAAAGTGATAGCGGGGTAACCTGATTTGGCAGCAATAGTCAGTGATCAGTTGCTAGTGTGGTCGATTTTTACAAACGGAGCATCGTAGGTACTCCAAACAAACTGGTGTAAGCAAATGACAACAGTAACACTGGTGTCATTTTAGACTTACCGTATGCACAAAGCTGGCTAAAAGCAAACACTCGCATAATTAGGGCTGTCAACGGATAGCCGAAAATCCGATTACCGTCCGCATCCGTATCCGTTTAAAGAGTAAATATCCGCATCCGTTTTAAACGGATATTATCCGTATCCGATTACCAAACGGATACGGATTTGGTAATTGTATATCCGATCCGTTTATAATCCGATCCGAATATACATCCGTTTAAATAACCGTTTATCTGAATACCCGGCCCGTTATATATAGTTGTTCCTAATGTTTTTATGTTTGTATTTTTTTTCTCTATTGATATATTAAAGTATAAGATATTTTTATATACAAAATAAATGTGTAGACACATAAAAGTATGTGCAGACATATAAAAATATGTGTATATGTATGTTGTGTATATCTTTTTATCATATGAAGTTATTGTAGTATATCATAAATAATGAAAATAATTATCCCATAACAAATTATAGTTGATTTAGTAATAGTTTGACTTTACTCTAATTTAAAATTAAAGTATTGTTTAATTTGATTTTAAAAATTGGAAACGGATACGGATATATCCGATATCTGACTGATATCCGACGGATGCGGATACGGTTTTGATTTTCAGTATCCGTCAAGATTTGTATTCGAATTCGATATTCGACAAAAATAAACGGATACGGATTTGGTAATGACACCTCCGATCCGATTAATATCCGTTTACACCCCTAAGCATAATTAATACTACGGGGTATTATTACTCTGCATTATTACTGCCAACAGTTATAATTGATAGTGCAGGTGGGAGTTGCCGGTGTAAGCCGGAAAGGGGAAATGACCGGATTCGATGCGGCGGAGATCCTCGAGTAGGATATCATAGTGCCTCTTCACCTCCGCAGCGGACTTGCCGCCACCGACGGCCATTGCCACATTTTGCCACCGCTCAGGCGTGTCCTTGTCGTACTGAGCCAGAGCCTTCTCAAACACCTTGTTTTGGCGGGGAGTCCAAATGCATGAAGAGCCAAATGACCTAGCAGAAGCACTTGATGATGATGATGATGATGACGCCATCCTGACAAAATTTGCAATAGATTAACTTAAAAAACAAATGGATTTGAAAAAAAGAAAAAGAAATTTATGTAGGCAAACCTGCTACATGCAGTAAAGATAAGAAAGTGTAAATTAAGATGAGATATGGTAGGGAAATGAAGATGATGGATGGGCCTGATCGAGGATGCTAGCTAGATACCCATGATTTGGATATATGGGTGCTTATATATAGACTACAACAGTGGTAGAGGCCTAAATATTGTCTCACGAAATTTAAGAGATTATTCAAAATGAAAATGTGAAGTTTATTTCTTTGAGGTATATATTATCTTGACAAATTTTGACTGATGACAAATTTTAACCATTAATTTTAAGTCAAATGTTATCCTCATTGATTGCGAAAAGAGTTGAGACCGAGAAAGTAGCTAGCTTAGAAAAAAATGTTATAAACCATCTATTTTTTTAATAAAAAAATACTCGTAAAAATTAATTTTAAACGAATAAAAAGGAAAAGAAGACAACAAGAAGTGTTATACTCTATATTTTAGTGTAATTACTAATTACCTTAGAAGTTTATTTGGTGGTGCGGAGTGCCCCCTTGGCGGGGGTTCGAGGGCAAACACTTCGTTGAGATTGTTATGATAAAAGCCATGTTTTAACGGGAGATCCAAGGGGGGTAGCGCCCCCCTTGTCAGGGATTAGGGGGCAGCGCGCCCGAGCAGGGTTCAAGGGGCAGCAGCCCCTGCGCGATCCATAGGGCAGAGCCCCTGGCTAGAGTCGAGATTATTGCGTGTAAAAAATTCATTTGACTTTTGAATTTCCGATTTTATCCTTAAAGATTTTTTTTGGAAATTTGCGTGTGTTTTTCTACCATTCCGCGCGACTTGACGCGAATTTAGAAAAGATGCGACAGCATCTCAAATCCTTCCTTCCGCGTCTATAAGAATTCGGCAAATCAATGGTCGTAAAGTCAGTTCAAAAATTCATATCAGTTTATACCGGTTCTTGTCACAAATTTGAGTTTTATCCGACTGATTTTTGAATTAAAGATCCAATTAGTTTCCTATCCGGCAATTGGCAAAGATGAGTGTGTTACTAGGCTCTTTCATAGCAATAGGCTTAGACGCCATGTATCTGTCCTTTAACCAAACAACAACAACAATAACCCAGTTAAATCCCACAAGAGTAGGGTCTGGGGAGGGTGTGTGTACGCAGACCTTACCCCTACTCGAAAGTAGAGAGGCTGTTTCCAAAGAGACCCCCGACTCAACGTTGAAAGTTGCATTGCTTGACTAACTGCTATTTCATTAATTAAAGAAGCGCAGACAGTTTAGAGATTCATTTTGATTTATTCCATCACACCCCAAAGCCAAAAAATGGTGAAATTTTGGCTCCATCGGAGATGATGGATATCTGTCCTTTAACCAAATTGAAACAAAAAGTACGTCAAGTGTGATTGTTTGAAACTTATGAAATCAAGTCAAACAAAAAGTTAAGCATAATTGTTTAGAACTTTGCACGTAAAACATTGATTTAATTTTTGTATAATTAGGTGATAATAGAATTTCAATTGGTGACCTCATAATTAATACTCCCTCTGTCCCAAAAAGTTTGTTACGTTTAGAAAAAACTGCGTCCCGTAAAGTTTGTTACATTTCTATTAAAAAACCACTTTTACCCCTTACTTTTTCATACCCTACCTATCACATCATACCTTTTTCCTAATAATCTACCTATCACATCCTACTTTTACCCATCACATCAAGGGTATTTTTGGAAAGTCAATACCAAAATATCCCTCTCTTAATTTTCCAAAAAGTCAAACCGTCCCATTCTTTTTGGGACGGAGGGAGTAAAACTTTGGTTCCCTGTCAAAAAATCAAAGAAACTACGTAGTACAAGCTAAGTTCAAACTGGTACTTGTCAGGAAAAGTTCTTGTACTCCGTATAAATTTTAACAGAATCATCCATAATCTAATGTTCTTGACTTTTTGTTTATCAGTTTTTTTAAAAAATACAGAGGCTGAAAGTATTTCACGAGATAAATCTAATTAATCAACCACAATCAATATTTGACTTATAATTGTTAAAGTGTCTTACATCAAAAATTAAAGAGAAAAATAACTGATATATATAATTTTTTGAGTTGAATTAAATAATTAATTGAATTTAATCTTTTAATGTGGTTTAGCCGCGATATCTTATGACTCGATCAGTCTAGAGATCTCCACAGCATTTAATGTGGTTTAGTCGAGATATCTTATGACTCAGTCCAGAGATCTCCACACCATCCTAAAATTTACCATGTTATCAAAGCCGATTTTAGCTCATCTAACCAGTCTAGAAGTTACTTTTTAGCGGTCCATTAGTCTTTTGCCTAGTTGTTCAAATTGAAAACGACATGTGACCCATATACAATGAGAGATCCAAGAATTGAAATGACCGGGGTCAATAGTAAGAAAAAGACTCAGGGTTGCACCCCTGAATTTGTTTTAAAGTACTTTAAAATTATAATGAAAAAAGAATAAATTTTATATCAAATCAAACAAATTTAAAATAAGTAAACCGAAATAATTAACAAACTACATGACAATACGAAACCTTTCTACTATCGAGTAGAGCAAGGTCTGTGTAAAATGTAAATACACCCTCTCCGGACCCTAATCTTCGTGGGATCCAACTGGGTTGTTGTTTGTACAAATACTTTAACATTACACTCCATTTAAATAATTTAATTTTTGTTTTTCGAATGATTTTTTATCGAGGCTACAATTTTTTTTACTGAGGCCAAGCGTTTAGTTTACCAGTTTTTCAAAATTTTTATAATGTATATTTTTAAAAAAATAAATGGACTGGGGGCAGGTGCCCTCTTTAGTTTCTATATATGTGGATCTGCCAGTGCCGATATAACTCGATTATTCGTGTAGTAGTCCATGCACAGTAGTTCATGGTATTTTCGGTTTTGGCACTTTCAAATCCTTTCATTTCGTGGGGAGGGTAAGTGCATTTGCAACTGGTCAACCGACTAAATTCAAAATGACTCGGTTGTCCACTTGAGGAGATCAGAGTGTTAAACTATCCCAGAACAAAAATTGAAGAGAAAAGTATTCAGTATATGAACTCTTGAGTTGAACTAAAGAATTGATTATATTCAATCTTTTACTCCTGGAGTGATATATATTTCGGGCCAAGTGTCTTATAGCCCAGTTCACTGACGTTTATCCCATCTTAAGTTTTATCAACAATGAAAGAAATTTTAATTAATGGTTAAAATAACAAAAATCTAATACATAATTTTTTTGTATAAATATCTAAAATAACCTTTGTTTAATTAATGGTTAAATTAAGTTTTATTAATTTTGACGGTAAAAAGTCAAAATTGGACAACTAGCTTAATTAGGAGAGCAATAATCCTCCTCCCTATCTATGCCGTACGTAGAGAGCAGTACGTACTGTACGAACAAACGCACCTGGTGCTTGCTGATTCATTATACGGAGTATTCAATTCTTGTTTTACAGTACAGTATACCGTACCAGCTGGTATGTATACATGCAATTATAGGAGTAGTATTACATGCAATTATGCGCATGCATATAAATGCATGCATGCATAATGTACAAGTAGTATGTCTGAGGCGTTGTTGGAATTTGGAGCTTTGGATCTTCCCAACGTATTGAATATATCAAAAAACTTCCAAATTCATTAAGTAATTATTACTCTCTGATGATTCAATATTATTATTGACTGATCTGCACGCTGCACAGTCGCATTCGTCTGCATATCATGTATGTAAATCACCCATAATTCAAACACATACTCCGTATACATAATGCACCAAGGTTCCCATAACATTGCCCGACAATATCATAAGATGATCCGGGGGCGCTCCGATGTTCCGTTTGTAAAATTGACGGTTCCTACCCTCTCTAAGCCCCCCGGTAAACCCTCCCCCACCCCGCCCCGACCCGAACACGCCCCCCGTCCCCTTCAATTGCACCCCACAAGTTGATTTTGACTTTAGAGTCAAATTTTGACGGGGTCTTTATTTCTGCCGCCATGCCGTGATGGTGTGCACAACGTTTTTCCTCACATCGGATCCTTATCCAACCCGCTTGTCGTTCCCTGGCGATGGTGTTCATCCGGTTGTGTAACCTTTCCTTCGCAGGCATGCGCATCCGGCTGAAAACGGATACATGCAATTCGCTCTCATCTTGTCCTTCCTTCAGGGGGTCGCAGGGTCTTGGCTCCTCCACCTTGTCTTCTTTGCATGCAACCAGGTTCTCGGGGCGTCGGTGCCTCCTGTGCTTTCCCGCGGTTGTTTGGCTGGTGAGGTTGTCCCGCATCCTGGTTGGTCCATTTGCCTTGCAGGTTTGCGGTGACGCGCGGGTCAGTCATCATTTCTCTTAGTCTCGATCAGTGGCGGAGCCAAAGAGGAGCAATTGACTGCAATTGCAGTCACTCCAATTTTTATATTTTAATATATATATATATATATATATATAGAGAGAGAGAGAGAGAGAGAGAGAGAGAGAGAGAGGAAACAGAGCAGAGGGGGTCCGGTCCGTATAGTGGAGTTGTGCCTAAGTTTTTTAAACAGCAAGTACGGTATCAATGGATATTGGATAATACAGTATAATTTTTTCTCTACTAATTTGGTGTTATTTTTAATTTTTTTTTATCAAATTAATATGAGGATTATGCTCAAATCAACACTTGTATTTTAAATTAACCGTTTCGATAAAGAAATTGTACAGAGTACATACTCCATCCGACCCTAAGTATTTATCCACTTTTAATTTTTTTTTTGTCAAAATTGGTAAATTTTGACTTCAAATTAAATAAAAATAATATTGGATATTGATACAAACATAATTTTATTAGACTTATTATATCATACATTTTCAAATTTTTATTTTATTTCATTAATAACCAATATATATCTTATTTAATTATAGGTCAAATATTGAAAATAGTTAACTAAAAAAGTTAAAACTGGACAAATATTAAGAAACGGAGGTAGTAATATTTTTTAAAATACTTACATTTAAATTATATGAATGTTAGATTGACATAAAATTCATTAATTTTTTTTATTGTTTTATACCATGTATTACCTTTTTAAATAAATATTCGACTCACGAGCTCCCAGTATAGCGCACCCACTACCCCTAAATCCTGGCTCCGCCACTGGTCTCGATGCGAAAAACTCCGTGCTTTCTGTCATGACTCGCGGCTCCTCTCGCTGGGGTGCTTTCCCTAAAAGGGAAAATATTTTGGATATAATTCCCAAGTGGGAAAGGGTAATTCCTGAAAAGGAAAATAGGCTTTAGACAAGCCGATTTTTTTTTTAATTTTTCTTTTTTTGGTTTTCGGCTTTCACAAAGCCGTTTTCTTCTTTTTTTTTTTTAATTTTTTTCGGCTTTCCCAAAGCCATTTCAATATAATAATAGAGCAACACTACACAACTACAGTACCGCACAGTACCGCACAGTTCCGCACAGTGCTTGTGCGCAGTGATTCCCCCTCTTTTTCTCCCTTTCACACCCCAATCATTTCCTATTCCTACACCTAATTTTTTCAACTACATATAATCAAATTTTTTTCTTCTTTTTACACAAACTACATAGTCTCTTCAAGTACATCTCATATTTTCTCTCTTCTTTTCTCACTAAATATTCTAAATTTATCTATTCTTCCATAATCATTCAAGAAGTTGAAGTATGTTTTTTTAGAATAATTCTTTATAAGTTTTTTAAATATGTAATACTTTTTTTTTTAATTTCATAACTAGATTCATACCCGTGCGTTGCACGGCAAATAAAATTTTTAATTTTTTTAATTGTAAATAATGTCTACCATTGGTTATCCACGGCTCATTTCGTACTTCCTAAGCTCACTTCATTACTATTGATAAGTACCCACATACAATTTATTAATTACGGAGTAGTTTATTAATTAATTTATTGTCTTTGGAAAAAGAAAGAAAAAATGACTATCTAAAGTATTCAATATCTGAATCTTTCTTATCTTAATTGTATTTATCAATTCTATACTTCAAATTTGTCATCCCCTTTTGTTGTGTTATTAAATGTTTTATTTCATGTAAAAGGATTCAAGTCAAAATTTACTTCAACTCTTCCACAACCTTTATCCATTGACTAATTCTTTAATCCTAAGATATGAAGATGTATTTGAG
The DNA here is from genome assembly GCA_900332095.2 of Cuscuta campestris. Classification (NCBI taxonomy): domain Eukaryota; kingdom Viridiplantae; phylum Streptophyta; class Magnoliopsida; order Solanales; family Convolvulaceae; genus Cuscuta; species Cuscuta campestris. The sequence goes on along the minus strand of OOIL02001115.1, from coordinate 1,438,128 downwards.
TCACATGATAGAGAATGTCCAAGGATATGGCCTATTTTAGGGTGAAATTGAAAAATAATATTAAAATTACGAATATCTTGAATTACTTTTTTTAAATAAAAAAGTTTTATGGGGCAAAAATAGTATTGAATAATATATTTTGAGTATAATATTTCTTGTGATGTCATAGTATACACTCATCTAATGAACTAAATATGAATTAGGTTATGATTTTAAGCCATAGATACAAAAAGTGTAAATATTGAATACTTTAGATAGTCAATTTTGCTATCTTTTTCCTAACGCAATAAATTAATCAATCAATAAACTACTCAGTAATTAATAAATTGTATGTTGCATTTCAAGAAATGTAGATCATAGTGGTTTGAATTTTTTTATTTGTTAATTGATAAAGGATAGTAAAAATTTAAAACTATTTTTAAGATACTTTGATGATTAATAGAGTAATATAATTTTATAATTGTACATAAATAAAGGATAGTAATAATTTGATATATTGAAACTGTGCCAAAATATATATTAACTTAACTCATTTTAAATTTATATTATAATTATATACTCTCTCTGACTCAAAAATTACGTACTTCCCCTAAATTTTTTCTTGTCCCACAAACTTATTTCATTTTCTATTAAAAATACTTTTACATTTATTAATTCTTAACCTAAATATCACTAGTTTGCAACGTACGGTCGGCGTATTATTAGAAACCTCTATCATCGACCTTTAGAGGGATTAGAAAATACTTCTGCTAAACTTGCCTTCTTTGTAATTTAGAAATTATAAATATTTACTTATAATAAAATAAATAATTCACTAACTGCTTTTTTTTTGCACGTGAATACAATAAAGAAAGCGGAGCATCGACTCGGTAAAGTTCCCGGAGCGGTTGCTGCAGAGGTTCGAGACAGCCTAAGGGGTGCATTAGAAAGTTCCCGGAGCGGTTGGTGCTACACAATTTGACACACACGGTTTGGGTGATGATAACTTCACATTCTCGTCAATGCCGCATGACTATAATAACATGCCAGTGACGGATTATTGGTTCGGTCGTGAATTTAATTAATTTTATTGTAATCATGGATTTTTGTAATTTGTAATATTTTATTTTTGGGTCATGTAATGGATTCTACTTTCTTTTACTTAAAATATTTTTTTCTTTTAAATTTTTGTGTCATGTAACTCTACTTTATATTACTTAAAAATTTTTTGAAATGAATAGATTTAAATCTTATAGAGGGCCAAAATATTTAAAAATTTGAAATTAAAAATTTTGGAGGCCAAAAAAGAGGAAGAATTCAGAGAATAAAAATCTGGAAAATTATAATTTTCGAAATTTTAAAAAAACTGTCAGAATTTCGACTTTTACAAAGCCAAAAAAATTACAAATTTTACATTTTAAAAATTTCGGCTTTTACAAAGCCAAAAAATTTAAATTTTGAAAGTTGGGTTTGTTAAAATTTAAGTAAAAATAGTTTTGTGAAAGCCGATTTTCAAAAAATAAATTTTTTTAAAAAAAAATTTAAGAAAAAACGGCTTTGTGAAAGCCGATTTTTTTAAAATTTTTTTTTATAAAAATCGGCTTTGGTAAAGCCAATTTTCTCTGTAAGGAAATTCATGCTAAAAATTTTCCCTCTGCGGGAATTAATTCCTCTCGCTGGGCCTGTGGGCCATCGCCAGATGTTGAGTGGGGATCGCCATGACGTCAAGGTCGTTGTCGCAAGTGTTGGTTGGTGATGTACTTGCGGACAAAGGCCGACCGTAGGTTTACTGCCGAGTATGACTATAATTATGAGGCGTCCCTTCGATTCAAAAGCTCTGCCATGGTTTACCCACTAGGTCGTGTGTGATTCATTTTCCTAAGACTTATTTAGCTTTCGTGCTGGGCCTGTTAATTGCTGGGTCATATACCTCCAGTCTAGAGTATTCATCAATCACATTGCTAAATTGCAAACTCTTATTTGGAGATTAAAAATATGTAAGTCATATTTTATACTTTTCTTTGTTTTGATCTTATTCTATCTTATCCTATCCTATATTTATATGTAAAAGAGAGTTCATTACTTATAGTGGAGACATGTGGCATATGACATGTCAAAATTCTTTATCCACATGACATAGTATCTTCATTTTATGGGTCCAAATGACATTTATAAGTTTATTTTTTATTTGAAAAAAATTCATGATTATTGTATTTAATTACCATAAATTTGTATATATATAAAACTTTTCATATTCTAATTATTATATTAATATGTCCTTAATAAATTTAAAATATATTTTAATATCTTATAATTAATTAATTACTTTTTTTAAAGGTTATATAAAATGTATTAAATTTTTTAAAAGACAACTCTTTGTTTAAATTTTTACACCATTCTCCTTTTATTCCATTTTAAAAATATATATTTATATGAAATATAGTATATTTGCGTCATTATTAAAATTATAATTTTATTTTAAAAAATTTTGCATAAGCATTAGTTAAAATTTTATTTCATTTCTTATATATTTATTCATTGTATCTTCTATTAAAAATATCATATTTAGTAGTTAAAACATATATATGTATATGCACATACCAAAGTTAAAATATCTATTATTATATTCAATGGCTAATACTTTGCATAAACCTTTTCATTTTGTAGTATTATATAAATGTTCTAACGAGTTTAAAATTCAAAAAAAATTAAGCTTTCAAACTATTCACCATTTTTTCTTTTTATTACCTTTCAAAAACAATAATTATATAAATTTTTAAAGCAGGGAAAACATTGTTGAAGTACAAATTTTATTTCAAAAAATATTGTATCTAATAGTCTTGCTACTACAAGATATCATACGGAGTATCCAAATTGAAAAAAAACAAATTGTAATGCATATCATATTATTATTATTAAAAAATTAAAATAAATAAAACTAAATTTTAATTCATATTATGTTTATGTATTAATTGAAGTTTTAAAAAAAATACAAAATGCTACTCCCTCCGTCCCAATTTAAATCGCCTGTTTTGATTTTTGAGCATATTTAAAGAAAATAAAAAATAAAGTTGATTTTTCCGAAATTGCCATTACTTTTTAGAAGAGGTGATGATGAATGAGAAGATAAGGTGAAGAAGAGTGACTTATTTTAGGGGTAGTTTAGGTATTTTATTTTTAAAAGTTTACGAAAACAACTAACATGCAACTTATTTTGGGACGGAGAAAAAAGGCAAACAGGAAATTTAAAATGGGACGGAGGGAGTAACATATAATATCTATGTTAAAGGGTAAAAGTATGATGTGATAGGTAGGGTATGAAAAAGTAAGGGTAAAAGTGGTTTTTTAATAGAAAGTGAAAGTGTTTTGTTGGAAGTGAAAAAAATGAAAGAAGAAGTGTTTTTGAGAACGAAGGGAGTAGAAAAATATGCGAGCCTGTGCGAAGCACGGGGTAAAAACTAGCTAGTTTATGGTATTAGCTTCAAAATATTCCACTTTCCTTGTTTACTATTCCCATAAAAAAAAATAACTTTTCATTAAAAAGTCTATTTTACCTCTCTTAACTCTTATCCAATCTATTGTATAATTTCTATTCACAATTAATATACTTATCACGTCATATTTTATACTTCACATTTAATTAAAGTGTAAAATTGAATTGGAAAGTTAACTACTACTCCCTCCGTTCCACAAAACACTTCCGTTTTAATTTTTTGCGCAACCCATAAAATACTTCTATCCCACCTAAAATGTCAAAAATACCCCTAAAACTACTTCTACCCGCAATAAACTACACAGTCGGGTATATTTTAGATATTTTAGGTGGGAGTAAAAGCGTTTAATGAGGTGCGCAAAAATTTAGGGCGGAAGGGTTTTAAGGAACGGAGGGAGTATTATATTATCTCGATAATTTTTGTTTGTTTATAAATTTTTATTTACCATGTGATAAAATAATTTTTTTCATCACTTCTTTTTTTTGTTAAATTTTTGATGTATTTTTGAACAAAAAAATTACTCTTTCTAACTTCAATTTTCTGTTAAGAAGTCACAAAACTCATATATTTGAAAAATATTTTAAGGGTGCTTAAAATTTGTGGTAATATACATTCCGTCTATTTAGCTATTTATTTTAAACAAAAATTTAACAGAATACTTTATTTTTTGAAGTAAAATATGTATTTTAAACAAAATTTAAAAATTCTTTAATTTTTAAAAATATAAAGTTTAAAATATATTATTAATGTAATAAAATAATTTTTAATTCATATTTTTTTCTTTTAATGAAAATATAAATAAGGAAATGATTTTTTTATAACTAAGATAATAACTACTCCCTCCGTCCCAAAAAGATTTACACCTTTCAAAAAAATTGTGTCTCACAATCTCCTACCCATTTCTATTAAAAAACCTTTTTTACCCCTTACTTTTTCAAACCCTACCTATCACATCATATACCTTTTTCCTTATAATCTAAACATCACATCCTACTTTTATCCATCATATCAAGGGTATTTTTGGAAAGTCAACACAAAATATCCCTCCCTTAATTTCTACTTTAGTCAAAATGGGTAACACTTTATGGGACGGAGGGAGTATTTAACTTAGAAATTGAAAGATTTTATTAAAATATAATAAAATAATGATTATTCAATGCAACAATTTAATAAAATGGGACACACGAGTTCTAAGCAGAAAATATGAGGTACCCCAGTGTAATTTTTCGGTGTTTAATTGGTTAAGCTAAAATAACTTTCAATCTCAACGAGTAAATTGATTGAAGTGAAATTTGCACTGAATATGACTAAAATACAAGTCATTTTCCTAATGTATGACTAATAGATAATGACCAATGGTCCTACATTGAGAAATAAAAACATATGGTCCTATATTGAGAAAGTCATTATTTTTAGTTTTAGGTAAATTACCCATTGATGAAATCTACTTTCGGAGTACAAGACCCGAGTAGTTCTTATTTTTATACAATTTGTAATAAAAATTATTTTAAAAGTCAAAATATTTTGCATGTTATTCGAAAAGTGACATGGGCTGAAGGAAGTACAAAATATACACTCATTACATTTTCCAAGAGTAAAAAAGAGAACAAGAATTATTAACAATTTTTTTTTTAAAAAAAAATTTCTTTAGATAAAAAGAAAAAAATTACACGAGTGATTTTTGTACTAAGTTGATTTATCAGGGAGTACTGCAGTATTATTTTTTTCTATATCCATCTCATTTTAAGATTCACAGATTGGAGTTGCATGGAGAGCCCCTCATAATCATCAATCTTTATGATATAGAGATGTACTCCTTAATAATTTATGTATTCAAACAATTTAGTTTGGCAATTCCACGGGATACTTATGAATGCAATCTTCCCAGGGACTGTTTGGAGAGGGCTTCACATCGCCCAGAGCTTTCCAAACAGCACTATTGCATTTGAACCCGCTACCAAACGCAATCTGCCACACTCTGTTTCCCTTTCGGATCCTCCCCTTGGCCTCCGCGTAGGCCAGCTCGTACCAGATGGAGCTGGACGACGTGTTCCCGAACCGGTGAAGCGTCATCCTCGACGCTTCCACGTGGACCGGCGAAAGCCGGAGGTTCTTCTCGAGCTCGTCGATCACCGCCCTCCCGCCGGCGTGAATGCACACGTGCTCGAACGCCAGCTTGAAGTCCGGGATGTATGGCCGGATTCCGGCATTCCTGAAGAGCTTTCTAGCGACGAGCGTGGCGAAGAACATGAGCTGCTCGCTGATGGGGAGCACCAGCGGGCCCAGCGTCGTGATGTTCGACTTGAGGGCGCTGCCGGCGATCCCCATCAGGTCCTTCGACAGGGACACCCCCGTTTTCCCGGCGGTGTCCTGTTCCTGGTAGACGCACTGGAAAGCCGTGTCGTCCGCACCCTTGTGGGTCCGGACGACGTGGACGAGTTTATACTTCGCGCGGTGTCTGTCTGCAGCCTTGTTGGACAACAAGACTGCAGCAGCACCGACGCGGAAGAGGCAGTTTGGGATCAACATGGACTTGTTGTTCCCAAAGTACCAGTTCTGGGTGATGTTCTCGGTGCTGACGACGACGGCGTAAGTGTTCCGGTGAACACGCAACAAGTCCTTCGCCAGGTCGACTGCGACGACTCCGCCGCTACACCCCATCCCACCCAAGTTGAAGCTCCGGACGTTCCCTCTGAGCTTGTACCTGTTCACAACCATGGCTGAAAGCGACGGGGTGGGATTGAAGAGGCTGCAATTCACGACGAGGACACCTATGCCCCTGGGGTCGATGCCGGTGTCCTGGAATAAGGAATCCAGGGCACCGAACATGACCTGCTCGGCTTCGGCCCGAGCCGAGGCCATATTAATGGTGGGCGGGACTTGGTGCATGGCTTCGGGGAGGTAGGTATCCTCCCCGAGGCCGGACCTTTCCAGAATCTTCCGCTGGAAATCGAGCGACGAGTCGTCGAAATCCCCGGTGAGCCTGGAATGGTCCATGAACTTGGTGTAAGAGACCCGGAGGTGATCCGGGGGGCGGTAGCAGGAGTAGTCCACGAGAAAAACGGATCGCGGACGGGTCATGACGAAGAGGGTGGATCCGGATACGAGGAAAGCGGAGAGTACGAGGACGGCGACGAGGTTTTGCCGGAGATGTCGGGACATGATGACCAGCAAATCTTGGTGGTGGATGAAAGCGAGGACAATGAGCGGGATTATACATAGGGTTAGAAGGTGTGAAGTCAGGAAACGGTAACCCAATTTCGCATACTTGAGATGGAGGCTGTGGTTGATCATATGAACCACGGTGGTTGCGCCGCCGCCGTGGGAGGGGACTCGAGCGGTGGAGGAATTGTCCATTGTGTTACTAAGAAGGAAAGAACGGTTATGAGGTGTGTGTGTATTTATATACAAGTTATAACGGGGGGAGAAGATGAGATGGCCACAATATAATTAATAGGGAAATGGTGATTATGTCAAAGTTTTTGGATCTGACTTGACTTTTGGTGATGCATGAATGACTGACTTTTGAGGTAAGCAGAGTAAATGAGTGGGTTGTGGGTTGGGGGGCGGCATGCCGGCATGCCTGTGATGCCATCATACTTCATTTTAGAGTTTGGATATACTCCCTCCTTCCTATAATGTTTTTCCCGGTCATGTTTACGAAATTTGACCGAGTTTATTTTCAATTCAAATTATTTGATTGTAGGTATAAAATTAAAAAATAAAATTTATATATTTAAAAGCTAAATTAAAAGTTCTACAAAACAAGTGGTGACAAGACTATATTATTTTATTAAATACCTAATGAAAATATGTAAAGAAAGTGATTAAAGTTTCACCGTGTAAAAAGTAAGTGGGAAGAACATTTTAGGACGGATGAAGTACTACATACCTTGTGCAAATCCGGCCCGCCCAGCCCGCCCTTTAAAAAGACAGATATAGATAACTTTTAATGCCCACATGGACGGACTGGCTCGAGCCCGAATTGTATATGGGCTTATCTGAAAGATACGTTTAGCCCGTTCGGGTCAACAGGTCCGCTCATTTTCATCAAACACATTTACTTTGTTATGAATTACCTAGTCCATATAATTTTTAATATTTTCTATAGTTGAGGTATAATGACCCAATCCGTTCACCTCTCTTAAACAAAAATGAATAGTGTTTTAATGAATTAGTATGATGTGTTTATTAATTACTCCGTATGTAAGAATACTTCTTTTTTCCTTCTGTGTAAGTGTGGTGACTGACTGGTGATTTTTTCTAAAACATTGAAATCTTTTTTCAATATTTTTTTCCGAGCCGGGTGGCTCGGCGGACACTTCAACTCGTAAGGTGGGTATGGGTAAAGCATTTAGCCCATTAGTTCTAGGCCGAGCAGGCCCGTTCCGCCTATGTAAATCGGCTAATAACTTGTATTAAACCCAGCCCAGATCCAGGTTTGCACAGGTCTACTTCCTTCCCTCCCAATACTTCTTTTGTCCAATTTAAATTTTTCGAAGTAATTATACATTTTTTTATGCAAAATTGTATTAGAAGTTTCATTTAATTGAGATTTAATATTTAGTTCAATTTAACTCGAAAAACATAAACCAGACAAATACATTGGGAGAGAAGTAACACACCACTTTACACCAATAAAACTATTCCTTGACTACTTGTAGGAAACTATTTCCCTAGTCCTGTTTAACACTTTAACCTTTAGGTCTTATTCTTTTAGGTTGAAAAATTTAATTTCCATTTTTTCAACTCTTTCCAAACTCTTTTAATTTCTTCCAATTTTTCCAACAATGACTTAAAAAAAATATTTATATATGACGAATATACAGTAAAATTATATATCTAAGTTTATAACATATCACCTCAAGCACGGACAATGATGAAATCTTTTTTATCCAAAATTATAGTTTTCTTATATATTTATTTGAGGGATCATTTAATTGAGCAAAATTTGAATACTTTAATTCCTCCAAATTTTTTCAACTCCTGCCAATTTTTTCCAACTCATTCCAATTTCTTCTAACTTTTTCTAATTTCTTCCAACATCCAATTCTAAAATTTCAAAACAAAAGTACAGGGCCTTTAACAAATACGGAGTATATATCAGTGTATATGTTTAGTTGGTGATTTTTCATATGAAAAATTGTCTGTACCACCATCAAATAGAATTAATGCCACCATCAAATAGAATTAATGCTTCTGTCTATGAGTATTTGTCCACTATTGATTTTTTTGGTTAAAATTTATAAACTTTGTCCTCATATTAAATAAAAATGATATTTGATATTGATACAAAAAGAGTTTTATTTGATTCATTATATAACATATTTTAAAAATATTATTTTATCTAATTAATATGCAATATACAATTTATTCAATTATAGGTCTAAGCTTGAAAACTGTTGATTGAAAAAAATCAAATCTGGACAAATATTCAGGGACAGATGTAGTATTTAATCTAGATTTGATTCAATTTTTGTAGTACTTTTCTAATTCAGTTTTATTCAATTCAACTATTATTAGTACTTTCAAAAAAAATTAAAATGGAACTTGAATACTTGCTATTTGGTAAAAAAAAGAAAATGGAACTTGAATACTTGCTATTTGATGTGGCATTTTTGCAAAGATGGTACCACCACCACTTGCTATTAGGTAAAAAAAAATGAAATCGGTAAAATAGTCTACCATTGATACTAGACGGCTCCCTTCTTCGTTCAATGGTAATATTAATATTTTAAAATAATGATTACAAGTTTTATACTCATTTAATTATTTAAATCATTATCTTAATTTACTCTGCATTTTTTCTAGTAGTGTTATACTTTCTTCATCCCACAGGAACTTTTCTGTTGACCTTTAGAAAATTTAAAGGAGTGATAAATTTGTGTTGATTTTCCAAAAATATCCTAGATGTAATGGTAAAAATAACATGTGATTATTAGATAATTAGTAAAAAAATATAATATGAAAGGTAGGTTAAAAATTAATAGAGGTAAAATAGTTTTTATTAGAAAAAAGAAAGATTTTGTAAAACAAGAAAAAAAGAAAAGGAAATGAATATTTGGGACGGAGGGATAATTAAGTTTTTTGTTTTGAATTGTATTTTTTTCTATGTATTAGTGATGTTTTTATGTTTTTATTACCGAGTATTATTTTGGATTGTTTTTTTTTTAATTTTATGTAGTATTGTATCTTCGTTTAAATCAATAAAATTTTATTGTGATGTTATCGTGTTAATTAGATATTTATAATTTGTTACTCCCTCCGTCCCATTTTAAATTGCCTGTTTGCTTTTTTTCTCCGTCCCAAAATAGGTTGCCTGTTAGTTGTTTTCGTAAACTTTTAAAAATAAAATACCTAAACTACCCCTAAAATAAGTCACACTTCTTCACCTTATATTCTCATTCACCATCACCCCTCCTAAAAAGTAATGTCAATTTCAAAAAATCAACTTTATTTTTTATTTTCCTTAAATATGCCCAAAAGTCAAAATAGGCGATTTAAATTGGGACGGAGGAAGTATTTATATTTCAAAAAATTGTTTTGACCAAATAAAAGTGCAACGACTTAAAAATAGCTAACATGTATATACACAGAAGTGTTACGGGGTGCGTTTTCATTTCCCCAATGTGCATATCTGGGAAGTCGACGATCTCGGTGGAGCTCTGCAACCAGTGTTTCACATGGAGGAGAAGCTTAAAGATATCGGAAGTCCACCGGCAGCAACCCTCTCAACCCCGCAGAAGGCGGCGGAGGCTCCACCTGCGGACCAACCCACTTCTCGGAGAAGGGGCGGTGGTCAGAAGAGGAAGGCAAGCGCCTTAGGCAGCGGTGCAAGTTCGGCTCCTCCTTCTACTTCTTCGAAGCGCCAGGCTAGAGAAAAGAGTCCTGCGGTTCCCTTCCCTCCGATCCACCACGGCCCGTGCACCAGAGCTCGACAGCTGCCCAGCAACACCGCATCTGTGTCGTCTCCATCAAACTCAGGTGTCAACAGCGAGGCAAATGCGGCGGCGCATCCAACAGCAGGACCAGAAGAGGTTGAGAAGGCCGAGGATGTGGCAATTGAAGCGAAGGAGGATTTGGAGGCAATTGAGGCAAAACTTGAAGCTGAATTTGAATTAATTAGGTCTCGAGATGCTAATGCCCATGTGGTTCCCAGTCATGCGGGTGAGTTCGGAATTTTATTTACTTAGCTTATCCTTGATTGATTTTTGGTTTTAATTGTTGAATTTGATTTTAGTTATAGATAATTTCTGACCTAGAAAGTTTTTTTTTCTTTAACCTGAAAAATCCGCCACTCCTCCCCTCCCTTTGTTGTTTCATTTAATTTCTAATTCATTGTAAGTGCAAAGGAAAGGCTCATTTCATTCCATGATTATATATATAGTGGTCCTCTATAACTCTGCAGGCTGGTTTTCTTGGATAAAAATTCATTCATTGGAGGAGAAAACAATGCCATCCTTCTTTAACGGGAAGTCTCCGGACAGGACCCCTGAAATGTACATGGAGATACGTAACTGGATCATGAGGAAGTATCATGCAGACCCCAACACTCGTATTGAATTGAAGGATTTGTCCGAGCTCTCCACTGGCATGTTGGATGCAAGGCAAGAGGTGATGGAATTTCTGGACTACTGGGGCTTGATCAATTACCACCCTTTCCCTCAACCTGATTCTGCTATGAATGTGGATACTGATGTAAAGAAAGCACAAAAGGCAGATTCATTGCTGGATAAGTTGTTCCGGTTTGAGTCGGAGGAAACATGGACACCAGTTGTCCCCAAGACGAACATGGCTCCTCAAGCCCTGACATCTGGACTATTTTCCGAGTCTACTTTGATGGAAGAATTGGCGAAGTCTGAGGGACCTTCAGTGGAGTACCACTGTAACTCTTGCTCAGGCGATTGCTCCCGAAAACGTTATCATTGTCAGAAGCAGGTGACATTGGTGTTATCTTTTTTGCAACTTTTCTTCTTGTATATTAAGATTTTCAGCTGATTGAAGCAACACATTTCATCATCTAAAGATGCAGAAAGTTCTTCTTGATGTCGGAGAGTGCAGATTAGTTGCATTCAATCTTGTTCTATCTGCCTTTTGCTATTCTTTTTCTCCTCTTTGTATGACTCAAGGGAAATCATATCTATCCAACACTGTTTGGAATTTGTAGTAACATTATAAGCATTTCACTACAGGAACCGTAGTTGTGAATGGTCTTGACTTTTGAGCTATGCTTTTCAAATGTGAACTCTTTCCTCTGTGCTGATTCGATATTTTCTATACAGGCTGATTTTGATTTATGTACGGAATGCTTCAACAACGGAAAATTTGGGACTGATATGGCCCCCTCAGATTTCATCCTCATGGAGCCTGCTGAGACTGGGGGTGCAAGCAGTGGAAAGTGGACCGATCAGGAAACTCTCCTGCTTCTTGAAGCATTAGAACTTTTCAAAGATAACTGGAATGAGATCGCTGAGCATGTTGCAACAAAGACAAAAGCACAGTGCATCTTGCATTTTGTTAAAATGCCTATAGAGGATATGTTCTTGGATGAAGATAACAAAAATGATAACATTTTTGATATTGACGGCATTTCTGTTAATGATGACTGTTCTGCTTCTAAAGGCAGCCTTGAGGGAACAGAGAATAAGAATGATGGAAATGAGAATCAGCCTTCATCACCCTCGATTGTAACTTCAAAGCAGGATGATGTAAATGATTCAAATGCTAAAGAACAATATGGGAAGAACTGTGCACTTGAAGCTCTTAGGGAAGCATTTGTAGCTGTCGGCTATTTTCCTTCACCTGGAGAACATGTTTCCTTTGCTGAAGCAGGCAATCCTGTAATGGCATTGGTATGATAGTTTTTTCCCCATTCAATCTTTCTTGAGATGGACTAAAAACTCTGTTCTCTATGAAATTTTATTCCAATCCATGATATCCTGAAAATATTTTGAAAGAGATGTAAGATTGCATCCCTCTTCCTTCCTCTAAACTCACACGATTGTTAGGAAGAAAAATAATTTTGACCCTTTTCCAAATCTATTGGGACTCGTCCAATGTACTGGTGTTGAGGTTGTGCACACATGGTTCCTTCACCTGGATCCACTTGAATACACCAAAAAGTTCTGCATGTGGTTGTGCTATTGTTTGATATAATTGCATCTCCCAAATTCCAATTATGTTTTTGCATGTTGGGCAAATGATGATATCCAAAACGGATCTGCCCCCAAGACAGCTCTTCTCCACCTTTGAACACCCAAGACATCTTTATTATTGCTATTATAGTTTATAGAGTGGGAGATTAAAATTCCATTTTGGAAATGATGCTACTTTAAAATAGCAGCATCTGGAATTTCCCTTTATTCTAGCAAAGGTCTCATTAAGATTTGTGCGGTGCATTAAGCTTAGAACCAAATTTTTTCAGATATGTGAACCAAACTATGGAACTTGTTTTAGCCATCTAATAACTCTGTTTTTCACCTCAGGCAGCTTTCCTAGTGAAGTTGGTGGAATCTAATGTAACTACTGCTTCAGTGCGTAACTCTTTGAGAGCTGTTTCCGGCGAGCAATTAGCGGCCAGGCACTGTTTTCTTTTAGAAGATCCTCCTGATGAAAATAAATCATCTAACTCTGATAGGTTTGTGAACCTTTTTATCGGAAGTTGTTAACTAACTAATATTGAAATGAATAATATTATAAGCGATGCTTATAAAATATGCAGAGCTGTCACTGAACAGACTGAGCCCGAAGCACAGCATGAAGAGCCTACCTCAGAAACTGGTAATATTGATTTGTCTGTTGAACAGAGTAATGAGAACAACCATGTAAAAGAAAATGACAAAAAGAGAGAAACCGTGGAGGAGAAGAAACATAGAGAATCAGGAGAGAGCAATTCAAATGGGTTCAGAGAAGAAACACTATCTTCTCATTGTGAACATTTAAAAAAAAATGATGCCAGAAAGGAAACTGATGGAAAGATTGATTCTCTTCATGGAAATGAAAGAGATGAAGCAGATATGCAAAAGCAAGAAGCACCAAGTACTGCTGATGGGTTAGATTCTCTTAAATTAAAAGCGGATCCTCCTTCCAGTTCATCAAAGGAGTGTGATGCTGTTGCGTCAGCAGCCATACCTTCTCATACTCTAGACTCTCCAAAAGACGAGGATATGATGCCTGTTACAGAAAAGAGAGAGCCCGAAGAATCCATCTCGCTGGTTGAAAACAAAGATAAATCAAAAGGCAATATGTTCACCCATCACTTCCCTTTATAGATTTAGATTAAATGCTCCAAGAGACAAAATTGTTATTATTATTGTTATTATTATTATTATTATTAATATTTTATTACTACTACTACTACGTTTTATTGTTATGAATTAATTAATAAATAACTCCAACTAGCTCTTATATTTGAGTTTTTATTTTTATATATTTTTCCTTGTAGGTGAAGAAAAGGACAACGAGACTGTGAAGAAAGATGCTTCGGATGCCAAAAGCGATTGCGATATAGTTAAGATTAAGCGTGCTGCAGTCACTGCTTTGTCAGCTGCAGCAGTGAAAGCAAAGTTTCTTGCTGATCAAGAAGAAGATCAGATTCGGAAACTTGCTACATCTGTGATAGAAAAACAGGTAACACTAATTCCTAATCAACCCACCTTTTTGCGTATCTTACTAGAAGATGTACCATTGTTGCCTTATCTGTCATGTTCCTTAACACTATACGGACATTGGTTTTGCTGGCTGATTACATATCAGAGCATTTGATTTTGCTGTGCATCAGAATTCCGGTTCATGCTTTTTATACAGTATATTTCCTTTATCTCTGATGGAGCCAAAATTTCACCATTTTTTGGCTTTGGGGTGTGATGGAATAAATCAAAATGGATCTCTAAACTATCTGTGCTTCTCTAATTAATGAAGTAGCAGTTAGTCAAGCAATGCAACTTTCGACGTTGAGCCGGGGGTCTCTTTGGAAACAGCCTCTCTACTTTCGAGTAGGGGCAAGGTCTGCGTACACACACCCTCCCCAGACCCTACTCTTGTGGGATTTAACTGGGTTGTTGTTGTTGTTGTTGTTTCTTTTTATACAGTATTTGCAAAGATAAGTTTGGTAACAAATTTGCTTATTTTGTAGTTACATAAGCTAGAGACGAAGTTAACTTTCTACAGTGAAATGGAGAACACCTTGGGAAGAGTTAGAGAACAGTTAGAAAGGTCAAAACAGAAACTTTTCCACGAGAGAGCACATATAATTGCAACCCGATTAGGCATGTCTGCAACTTCAAATCGTCCTATGTCACAGCCAATGCAGCCTGCCAACAAGCCAGGACTGGCTTTTCCTGCAGCAGCACCTAGGCCTTTAACTGGCATGAACTCTACAAGGCCGCCAATTTCAAGACCCATAGTGTCATCAATGTCTGCTCCTGTGTCAATCATGCCAACTGCAGTTGCAGGAAGTCCAGCACAGCCTCCGAACACTGATAGTGTGTCATCAGTTGGGAATAAGTGATCTCTTTTTGTTCATTGAACCTTTAGCTTTCTAGAGACAACCTGGAGAACTTCCTCTGTATCAAGTAAGGATAACTTTTCACTGCCTTTATCTGAGTTATGTTTCAAACATTTGTTTTGTCCAAAAAAGAGGCTAGTTTCATCAAGCAAACCTAATTTTTCTTGTAATTTGCCAGAAAAAGTGCCAATAAAGTAGGGCAACGAGTGAGACATAATAATTCTGGCTAAACCAACAAAATAAAATTTTAAACAACCTCTGATTCATGCTTTATGACACTTACACCTTGCCAAAATTAAAAGTTTGTGTAGTTGTCAAACGAGACATTTTTTGGCACATATCGACGGAGCTAGTATCCTTTTAATGTTTAAATCGACATGGCTTGTATTGTCTGTCCCCCAAAAATGTTCTACTTCGAAAGTTTTCTTTTTGTCCCAAAAACAAAGTCTTATTTCAACAAAAGAAGCAAGTTTCATCAAATTCAATGTATTCAAAAAATAGTGTCACAAATAAGTTAAACATGTTGAATTTAGTTAAAGGAATAAATCTGTTTTAAAATTTAACTATGAATGATGATTTCTATGAGGGGTACCTTACTAAAAAAAATTGTATCTTGGTGAAACATGTCCTTTTTTGGGATGGGTGGAGTATATACTTCAGATTTATTCTGCTGGTGATTATGTTTAAGTTTTTTTTTATTTGGTCATTCCATTTTACAGGTTTTGTGTGTTTCTTGACTTTACTTTCTTATGAACGGCGGCTGGCCAGGAAAGTATCTGCAGTGAAATGCAACAAGATATTTAGCCTGAACTCATACATACGCATTAGCAGGTAACAGCTTACATCCCTTTTTTTTTTGTTTGGAATAGGCAAAATCTTCTCCCACCGCTTATATGCCTATTTTCAGCCTGACTTCCTTCATGTATTAAAGTCATTTGTTCATTGTATGTATGTGTCAGTATCATGTAAAACTATAAGCTTTCTAATGGACATTTCTTAGATATTCATATTAGCAGATGTCTTGGTACCTTGCCCTACTTTGTCATCATCAACTATCATAGGGGTTTTGGGAAATTCTTTGGAGTTGAACAGTTTTTGGTGACTGAATTGTATAGGAACGGTTTGGTAAATCTCTTTTCTTATAACTTCCATTTTTTAAAATTAGATCCGAGTCTTTATCCTTCAACCAATTAGGTATTTTTAGTTTCCGAAAAAAAGGCATATTCTTTGGTTAGGCTCCATCACGATGCATGCTGAACCTCTCTCTGGTTATACGGAGTATATGTTTCTAAACCTGTTCTTTCGGTTTGTTCTCTTGGCTTTGTGCAAGTTTTTTCCCAAATCTATGCAGGAGTTTAGATCTAGGTGTTTCATAGCCTTTTCTTTTTATATGCGTATGTTGACTTGTTCGCGTTCTTTTGGGTGTAAAACTCTTATCCCAGAGTTCATGTGTGATGGAAAGATCAATGAATCAAAAACTACGACTACTGATTTTATATCTGCTTCACGGATCTACTAAGGTACTACTTTTCTTTAATGAATGTGAACAAAATATTCAAAAAAAAAAGAAGAAAAAAAAAGAAAAGAGAAAGATCTATGGCTATAATCAACTCACTCCCATCCCCATTCCATGACCCATATGTCTCTTTTATTTTGACAAAATGAATCCGTTCCCTCGCGATGAGTGAGAGATTATAAGGCCATGTGTTATGGGACGTGATTAGGGTCTTATGACTTACGTCACGCCGTGTAATTACGCGACCATCGTGACATGGGGGGGTGTGATGCTTCAAAGGTGATGATAATCACGGGTTTTGTCTGGCTTTTTATTCGATGGTGCAGTCGTCCATGAGTATTCTTTGTTTGGTTTTTTAGAGGTTTTAGCTGTTAGGCTTTTAATAAAAGGAAAATATTTTTTACCTATAAAAACTCATAAACACACCATCTAGTATCCAAAAAAACCTATTATATTCTCAAAAAAATTGTAAAACTCATTCATTTATTTTCACAAAAAAAAAAAAAGAGTTGGAGGAAGAGATTACTCGATCATCGTCTTCCGACTATGAAACATGTATGTTTCTAATTTGCGTTCAAGCTACATTAAGTCGGTAACAACTACCATAGCCAATGGGGAAGAAGGTTTGAATCGAGAGAGTAGACAACAGTTACGGTTCAATTGGGATCGTGAATTGAAGGTGCGAAGAAGCGTCTAATTGAAGATTATTTTTGGAAAAAATTGATTTAAAGAGAGGCACATTTTAAACATTGTTTATGAATGATTTGCACTTTATTCAATTGAAATCAATTGTATAAACCATATGTGAAGGGGAATTTCGAATTCTTTCGACAACGGTCGGACGCAACAGGTGTGAAATGTTTCACATCTTTACAAAAGTATAAGAGTGCTATTCGTCACTAGCTTACGGAACGCCTAGTGATATTTGGGATAAGTATATGAAAGATGTCACATAAGGTATCGCAAGATAGTCTTTACAATTTTTGTAAAGATATTCCTTATCTAAAATTTTTATCGTTTTAAATATTCCTTCTGTCTCAAAAAAAAAATTCTCATTTTTTGGAACGTTCCAAAAAAAAGACTCATCTTTCAATTTTGGTGAATTTTGTGTGGCTTAGCATCTTCCTCTCTTCTACATAATTTTTAATCACATAATTTTACTTTTGTGAAACGAGTAGGGCTCGAGAAACTGTTAAAATTTGACCAAAGTAAAATGACGACAATTGAAACGAGTAGGGCTTGAGAAATGTCAAAATGGGTAGGACGTATAAGGTAGTTGAGATCGGTTCGGTTAGATTTAAGAAAAGTAATTAAAGTCAATTGTGTCTATTTAACCCAAATTGAAATACTCCCTCCGTCCCGCAAAAAAGTTCCCCTTTCTTTTTTCATCCGTCCCAAAAAACACTTCCCTATTCTCTTTAAAAAGTCACTTTTACCCCTACGAATTCTTAATCTATCTATCACATCACACTTTTTCTCTATTAATCTATCCATCACATCCTACTTTATCTATCACATCAAAGAGCACTTTTGAAAAGTCAACACCAAAATACACTCCTCTTAAATTCTCTAAAAGTCAAAACAAGAACTTTTTTAAGGGACGGAGGGAGTATATTATAAGAAAATTAAGATGTAAAAGTTGAAAATTTTACATGAGAGAGGGATTATTATTTTTTTAATAAATAAAAAATGAGTTTACATAGCTGATAAATTTGGCTTTATGCAGCAAAAAATTATGTGTTGTGTGTTCAACGGATGGTAAAATTCCTAAACTCCTAACTTTAGATAGCAAAGATTTATATCTATTCTCTAACCTACTGAAATTAGACAACGAGTATATATATGTATTCCTGTCTAAAAAAAATTACTCCGTACATCATATATAGCATGAACTCAAGCTCTAATATTGATGTGATTATTAAGCTCTTATAATTAATACGAAGTAGTATCTAATCTAATACTACTCCCTAATAACAAGAAATCAACAACAATAATAATGAAATTAAATCCCAACGTAACTAAAAAGAGCTAAGCTAATCAACTAACTAGTACCTCTTAATCTGATTGGTGACCTGATAATAACGGTTAAAACTACTGCTACTGCTCCCGGCGGCCGGTACCTGATGATAAGCCGCCAACTGCGGCAAACAGCCGTTGCCGGCGGCTGCAATCGCCGGGAGTAATGCGGATGTGATCTCGCTGCTTTGGTTGTCCTCCTCCTCCAGATAAAAAGAAGTCAACGAGGACCCGAAATAGCATGAAGGCGGCAACGGCGGCAAATCTCCACTGCCGCCCATGTACGCTGGCGGCGCCACCGCCAGCTGCATGGTTCGGCGGTCCATGTAATATTGGTGATGTGGCAACGACACTTGTTGATCGTACAAGTAATTAAAATTAATTTCCTGCTGTTGCCCGTACCCGATCAGGTGCCCGTTTTCGTCGCCATAATGCAAGCCCCCACCCCTTGGGTAATGCACGTGCGCTGCTGCAACGTTCGTCATCCTAACCGCTGGATATCCAAAGTAATTGATTGGATAATCACTCGGAATACCATTTGGATGACGAACGTTGCAGTTGTTCACATGCATCACTTGTTGAAGTGGCTTGCCAAACCCTAAATTTTCCAAATTAGGATCATAGAAACTAATGTTGTTATTATTAACCAAGTAGTCATCCTCTTGAAGATGACACAATAAGAGTGGTTCCTCTTGTGACTCCTTGATGTGGTTATCATTGATGAGCATCCCATGAATCATCTCAAGTCTAGAGTTTGAAGCTTGAAGTTTCCCATTCAAGAAGCTCACAAAGCTCTCCAATTCGGGTTTCGACAACCCGTCGAGCAACTCCGGGCAAGTCGGGTACTTGGCCTCCAATTTCTTCTGCTTCAACTTCTTCACCTCTTCCTCGACCTTCTTCTTTCGGCCCATATAGAAATCGGGCAACCCGTAGGACCGGGTCCCGTTGTCCGAGCCCTTCTCCCTGTACGCCTCGATCATCCGTTCAACCGCGGATCGTTGTGGCGGCCAAATTGTGGGCTCGGACGACTGGGGCCCGTAAATGATTATGCATGCGTTCACGTCGCAAAGCGTTGTGAACTCATTCATTTTCTTCAATATTCCCTCCTTCCTTTTCTTGAACGTCAAATTTCGTTGTTTTGCATTTGGGATTAGCCTCAAGTTTAGCTTGGCACGCCCCATCGCTCTGCATCAGGAAAACCAGAAAAAAAAAACATGAAGATTATGTATGTAAGTATTAAACAAAATGTATAAACATGCAATGGATTGATTATATATGCCCAAATATAAAACTAGGAGTGTAAATATATGTATTATTGTAATATTACCAAATTCATTAGAAAGGAAGACAAAAAAGCTTGTCGGGAGAAACAAAAAAAAAGAACCCTACCTTAAGTGACAACAATGAAGTTCATAAATATAAGGATATAAGTAGACTTCTCATCACCATAATATATATGCATAGGGTTTATTGTGTCCGGTATTAAATTTACCCGAGGCTAATTAGGAGGAAGGTATACGCGGAGTACATGATTTTAGTAGTTTAATTGATCTCATTTGATCCTTTAGATTATCTTTCCTTTTTTCTCTTTGCAAACTTTGACCAATAATATCTAAAAATATATACCTTAATTAACTTAAAACTAAAATACATAATTACATACAACTCCCTAAGAAAGTAACACTCCGGTGTATGTTTAAAAAATATGCCCTCAAAACAAAGTTTAAAAAAACTGATCACACCAAGAAATGGGGAACATGCTAAATCAATAATTATAATACAGTACTCCGTAATAATTACAATAATAGTTATAGTAATTATTATTATTATTATTATTATTATTATAGAAACAACAATTACACTAATAATAATAATAATAATAAATTAATAATAATAATAATAACAATAAAAATAACAATGATAATAATAATAATAAGCACTTTATCCGTTCATTATAAATTTTCAAGTACTATATCCGTTTCTCAAAATAGTTCCTCTTTTGACTTTGGGGGGAAATAAGGAAGTGTTAAATTGTAGTTGACTTTCCAATTTTGCCCTTGATGTGATAGGTAAAAGTAAGATGTGATAGTTTAGTTGTTAGTGAAAAAGTATGATGTGATAGGTAGGGTATGAAAAAGTAGGGGTAAAAGTGGTTTTTTAATAGAAAGGGGAAGTGTTTTAAGAAAAACAAAAAAAATGAAAGAGGAAGGGCTTTAAAAAACGGAGGGAGTACTATATATGTTTTCAATTATGGTATATCCCTAAATAATTGAAAACTTGGTATTACCGTAATTAATTTTGAGTACGTACTCCGTCATATCCGGGTAGTGAAGTTATACTCCGTACGCCGCGAATCACAAACGCATTTCAACAGTAAAACATTAAACCTTCCCAACAGTCAAACATTAAATATTACTCCCTTCCTAAAAGATCAACAAAGTTTGATCTTTTTAGTCAAACTGTAGTTCTTTTATCGTGACTTATGAAAAAATTATATTTAATTATATTATAATTTTAGTAAAATTTGATTTATCTTAATATATAAACTTCTGAACTATCATTTTTTTATATTTAACTATTTTAAAGTATATTTAATTAATGATCAAATATTAATACAGTTTGAACAAAAAGTTAAACTGTGACAATATTTAGGATTACTCCGGTATACAATGACTCTTTGTAGCAGGTAGGTCAAAATAATACGGAGTACTTGAATTGGAGTACTATTTAAGGAAGTTTAATCGGAGCTTTATTTAAGGAAGATGACAATCAGAGATTCGCAGTACTATGTGTTTGAAATATTTTAAGGATCTTTTTATTATTATATTAGGAATATAACCATTCACTTAATTAGCAGTATTAAGGATCTTTAATTTATTATTAAGGAAACCTCATTTTATTTGTATAAAAATTGAGAAATCTTTGAATAATGCTAGATTCATAAACAAATATTTCACAAAATTTACAAACTTGTCTTTTTAATGCTTTTCTAGAAATAAGATGTATTCAAATAATAAAATATATTTTAATTTAAAATCCACAAAAGGCAAGTTTGTGAATTTGGAAACTATATGTTTGTAACTCTAGCATTTTTCAAATCTTTTGACTAAAATTGTACTCCGTATATGGGAAGACAAAGTTTGGTCAACATCATAAATTCATAATGCCATTGTTTGTTTGACTCATACTCCGTAATATTTTTTCTATCCTATTTTTGAAAACTTTGCTATCGGGTAATGCTATCTAGTCCTCGTTTATTCGAAATTGCTCCTTTTTATCTTATAATTTCAAATGAAATAATAGTTTAATTGGATTAATATTGAGGAAATGATTTTCTTTTTTTAAAGAACTAAATTAAAATATAACTTTCGTTTTTTGCAATATATATATATATATATATATATATATATATATATATATATTATATATATATATATATATATATTTTATATATATATATATATATATAGTATAAATGATACATTATACTCAAGTAAATACAAAAGGAATTTACTTTGTTTCAAAGATATTCGACAAAACGGTTACCACCTCAAAACCACATCTGAAAATAGTAGAGAATACCTACAAATTATTTCCCATGAGAAATTTTTAGAAAAGCTATAAGCTTTATCCTCTGAAATATGTTATACCAATATTAATCTTATTGAGTCATATATGGCAAGTTATGAGAAGTTGCTAGATAAAGACACATTAACCATATGACAAGACCGACTAGGTCACCCTGGCAGTACAATGATGAGAAGCATAATAAAAATGGGAACTGGCATCCACTCACAAATTTAAAAATCTTACTGCCACAAAACGTATCATGTGCAGCATGCTCTATGAAAAAATTCATTACACAGCCTTGTCAAACAAAATTGATACATGAAAATCCCTCATTTGTCTTTCTTTTGTAGTTGTTGGTTGGGTATGATATACAGATCTTGTTGTGTATGGTAACAGATATCCCCCGTTAGTTTTCAATTGGTATTAGAGACAGATGAGCTTAATATTTTAGCGAGCTCAAGTTCCACTATGGGTGTTATGGAGGAAGGAGCAAATGTTCAGCAGTCACCTCTCTTGCGAGGACCAAACTATAACTTTTTGAAGGGACGAATGAGAGCTTTTATCAAATCTCAAGGAGAACGTGTTTGGAGAATTGTTGAAACTGGCTAAAAAGCTCATATGAAAGCAGTTGATGGCTCTGAAGTTAGAATACTCATGGCATACGAAGGATATTCAAAAGATGAAGCATCATTTTAGCGAGCTCAAGTTCCACTATGGGTGTTATGGAGGAAGGAGGAAATGTTCAGCGGTCACCTCTCTTGCGAGGACCAAACTATAACTTTTTGAAGGGACGAATGAGAGCTTTTATCAAATCTCAAGGAGAACGTGTTTGGAGAATTGTTGAAACTGGCTAAAAAGCTCATATGAAAGCAGTTGATGGCTCTGAAGTTAGAATACTCATGGCATATGAAGGATATTCAAAAGATGAAGCATCAGGTGCTGAATATAATGATAAGGCATTAAAATGCCTTATTCGGGGCAGTTGACAATTTTGAACATAGACTAATTGTAAACTGATCTGAGGCAAAGAAAGCGTGGGAAATCCTCGAAACAATCCTCAAAAGAAACGAGCGAGTCAAGACAGCTAAATATCATATCCTAATGACCATATTTAATTTGAAAATCTTCACATGGATGAGAAAGAGAACAAGAGTATCATAGAGTTTCGGGACAACTACAAATAAAATATTATGTTAGTACGACTTTGAACACAAGTATTATGTTAGTACAACTTTTAATTCACAAAACACATTAATCAATAGTAATTATAATAACAAGACCAACAACAACAACAACAACAACAACAACAACAACAACAACAACAACAACAATAATAATAATAATAATAATAATAATAATAATAATAATAAAAGTAATCACAATAGTAATAAAGTTATAATAATAATAATTTTAACTCCTATTTAGACCATATTATATAAGATCAATTCAAATCAAATCATATCCAATCAGATTAGCTCGAATCTCATCAGATTAGACCAGAATAGACCCAACAAGTCAGATTACCACATTTTCAAAAAAAATTAGATCATAATAAATATGATCAGGCAAACATAAGAGATCGAGCTTTAGAATTTTGAGAAATAGTTTAGATTGTGGTACATAGTTTTTTTTTATTAATTTGTGCTACATACCCAAAAATAATGCAAGAATTGGCAAATGACCTTAGGAAATAATTCAAAAAATGGGGAGACTGTTAGGCTTATGTTTAATGGAGAGAAAGAGAGATGGTGTAATAAGGGGATGATGGAAAGACGGCTCATCAATTGAATTGGCCTCTTATTTTGAAACAATTACCGTGCATGCAACTTCTCTTTTCTCTCCTTCCTTTCAAACTTTCCCCTGCCCTTCTCCTACAGGTAACATCTTTAATTTGCTTCCAATTCCCTTTCCCATTTCCCCATATGCCACCTTAATAATTCCTTCATTTGATGTATTATTATATCATCATTATATTCTAATTCCAAATATAGTTTCTCGATACATGACACAAATATACTTTTTTAATGTTATTTTTCAGAAAATGCATTATTGTTATTGGGTGTAATATATGTATATCATGCATGCATGTGATGTTATTGCATTTGGTTTACCATATACCAGCAGGTACCATTTTTGGAGATAGGCAGGGCCCCATAGTTTTGGGTTCCGGCTTAGGATAGGGCAAGGATGTCTTCCCCGCCGCCGCCTCAAGAATCTCCCCCGCCACCGGCTGCGCCACCACCGCCCGATGATTCACCTTCCCCTCCTCCATCGCCTGATGATTCATCCTCCCCTCCTCCGCCTAATAATAATGATTCATCATCGCCTCCTCCTCCTCCGCCCGACGATTCCTCCCCGCCGCCTCCGCCTGACAATTCCTCCCCGCCGCCTCCGCCGGGTAATTCACCATCGCCGCCTCCTCCGCCGAACTCCGGCAAAAGCCCGCCTCCGCCGCCCGATAATTCATCCCCACCACCACCCGGGGACTCGTCGCCTCCACCACCTCCTCCTCCTCCGCCGCCCCACTCCAAACCGCTGCCGCATCCCAAGCACCACAAATCAAATAACGACAGGGCATCTAACGATAACAGCAGTGAGATCGCCATCACCGCCGGAGTAGCGGCCGGAGCAGCGTTGTTGCTTCTTGTAATGTTAGTGTTCTTCATCTCTTGCTGCAAACGGAAAAAAAGAAGGCCGCTCCATAACCAAATGGGTTATTACACGGACAATTCTCCTCGCAAAGGTATGTATGAATCATCAACGTGCGCTCGCTCGTCTAAAAATAAAAGTGAAATTTGCACTAAACATGACTAAAACATAATGACTTTCCTAATGTAGGACTTAAACTTTTTTATTCCCTAAATAAGACTTAATAATGACTTTGTGGGAGGAATAATGTCCAGTAATGATGGACATTTACTTGAATAATGACTACTTGATAATGACCAAAAGTCATATATTGAGGAAAAAAAACATATGGTCCTATATTGAGAAAGTCATTATGTTTTAGTCCTATTTAGGTAAATTATAATAAAATACTCCGTATAATTTTTTGTTTAAAAAATTGAGTACTCCAATTCATTTTATTTAAATAGTCGTACTGAAAATGAAATAAAAAATTAGATTAACATATTTAAAAATTACATCAAAAGGTCTTCAAAAAAATTGACAAGAATATTATATTTTTTCAAATAATCAATAAAATTGTGCAAATAAACAAGAGAAATTTATCTAAATATGACTAAAACATAATGCCTTTCTCAATATAGGACCATATGTTTTTATTTCCCAATGTAGGACCTTTAGTTATTATCAAGTAGTCATTATTCAACTAAATGTTCATGATTACAGGACATTATTCTTTCCACTAGGTCATTATTAATTCCTATTTAGGGAATAAAAAAGTTTAAGTCCTACATTAAGAAAGTCATTATGTTTTAGTCCTATTTAGTGCAAATTTTCAGAATAAACAAAAGTACTTGAGATTCTTGAATGGTGAACTCTTTCATTCTTTTAGGGACAAAGGGAGTATAAAAATTTAATATTTGAAAATTACATTTCAATAAGACTATATTAATATTAAATTTGTATCATAATACTCCGTATAATGTATTTCTCACATTCCAAAGTCAGAGTTTACAAACTTTGACCAATGAAAAACAATTGGGAAGAATATCCCGATAGAGGAAGTAGTTATTTTCTTTTTCCATTCATCTCCAAAAAAATGTCACATTTCTTTTAAAATAAAGAGTTTGTGTCTATAAAAATTTCTCTCTTTAGAATTTTAGTCACATCTTTTTCATTTTTCAACACTATTTTTAACTTTCAAGAAAAGTCAAATGGAATATATTTTATGATTAACTAAAAGTTAAATTGAAAAAATACTCTCCCCACTAAAATAACCAGCAACCACAACGACTTAGTTTTTTTTTAATTTGATCATGATACAGGGAGTGATGGGTACAAAGGGCATTACGGGAATTGGCACCCAAATCAGACGCAAGCGAGCGACTACTTCGTGAAGATGCCGCCGGCGCCACCACACAGCGCCGGCGTGAGCTCAGAGCACACGTGGCCGATCGGGCCGCCCCCGCCTCCGCCGCCGCTGCACAGCAGCGACATGAGCTCAGCAGCGTTCTCCGGCCCGGCAAAGCCGCCGCCGCATCCGTCCACGGCTCTGGGCTTCAACCAGAGCAGCTTCATGTACGAGGACCTGGCGGCGGCGACCGGCGGTTTCTCGAAGGAGAAGCTGTTGGGGCAAGGGGGGTTTGGGTACGTGTACAAAGGGGTGTTGCCCAACGGAAAGGACATCGCCGTGAAGTGCCTCAAGTCGAACAGCGGGCAGGGAGAGCGGGAGTTTCAGGCGGAGGTGGAGATCATCAGCCGCGTCCACCACCGCCACCTCGTTTCTTTGGTCGGGTATTGCATTTCTGGTGCCCAGAGGATGCTCATTTACGAGTTTGTCCCCAACAATACTCTTGAACACCATCTTCATCTCCAGGGTAAGTAAGTAATTAATTACTACGTACCGCCTTGTTTGCTAACCGTATTTTCGATTAGCGACTTAGCGTTAGTGTTATGGATAAAATTTTAATGGTATAGATTGATTCTGAAAGCGCTAACGTTAAATGCTACCGTCGGATAACCTTTTCAAAATGCTAACGCTAATCTCTAATGTTGATGCTAAACGGGGCCTACGTCAACATTTTATCCATATACCTATACGTTATTCCTTTCATTCCCTAAAATCTGACTTTTAGTAGTTTTTAGAAAAAGTTAAAAAAAGATGAAAATTTACCAAAATATCCTTATTAGAAATTAGTATAATAAATAAAGTAAGTGATGATACTTATAATATTTTAAATGTTAAAAAGGTAATGAGAAGTTTTATGGAGGACAAAGAAAAAGGTCTAATGGAAAGATCTATGGGAGACGGAAGGAGTAGAATACAAAAATATTTTCTGAACCTACAACAATAGCTTTCAGCTTTTGGTTGATGACCAGAGGATTCTTGATCGAGAAGTCACGAGTTTGAAATACCGTCATAAAAACTTTTAGTATTTCACGTGCAAGACTAAAACATTCACAAGGTTGAGATTTTAGTTTAATTACTCCGTATTAAAGATCAGAGTTATTGCCTCGGCTGGAAATCGAATTTAATCCTTGACCTCTCAATTGGGTAAGCCACAATTATATGGAAAATTCTATGGTGGACCTAAGGTCCACCATGAACCAACATATGAGCAAAATAAGCATTTCTTTACTACTTAAATAAACATTTGTTTTTTCAAATAAAATTTTTTTTTTATGTAAGAAGGTCCACAAAATTAATATACATCCAAGGTGCACCAAAGAAGCACTCCAATTATATCACTAGACTACAAGCTCTTTAGCAAAGATGATTTTTTAACTTTCTCTATTCTAAAACAAACATCTTTCTTAAACCTTTTACAATCAATCTTCAACATAATATTTTGGTCGTAAGTATCTTTAAATATGCATAAATAAATATATTAAATATTACTCCCTCTGGTCTTTAAAATCTTTCCTGTTTTAAAAAAAGCATGCATTAATAATGTATAGTTTTGATGTTATTTTTTAATTTTACTCTTATTTTGTAATAGAATATGATATGATGTGCAGGAATAAATGAATCATACTTAGAAAATAACACCAAAAATATACTACCTCCGTCCCAAAAAGATTTACACGTTTTGACTAAAGTTAATATTAAGGGAGGGATAATTTTGTGTTGACTTTCTAAAAATACCCTTGATGTGATGGGTAAAAGTAGGATGTGATGTGTAGATTATTAGGAAAAAGGTATGATGTGATAGGTAGGGTTTAAAAAAGTAAGGGGTAAAAGTGGTTTTTTAATAGAAATGGGTAGGACATTGTGGGACGCTGTTTTTTTGAAAGGTGTAAATCTTTTTGGGACGGAGGGAGTATATTTTTAAGACATCAATCAGGAATTTATTTGGAACGAATGGAGTAGATTTGAAAAATAAAGTTTACATTTGGAACATAGGACTTGTTTGGGAACACTATTTTCAATTAGTGTTTGTTTTTTTTCATAATTCACTAATAGTAAAAATTAACTTTGAAATTGCTAAAACTGAATGAGAATCTATATTATACATCTGGGTGTAACAAGAGCTAGGTACATCCAGCAAATGTTCATTTTGAATCAACGTAATGTTTATTCTGAAGCAACGTAGTGCTCATTCCAAGCATGTTTTGTGTGGTATATTCATTCTGAAATAACATATAGTGTTCATTTTGAAATAATATAATATAGTGTTCGTTCTAAAATATTTTTTAGTTAGAAGTTTGCCAAGATATACAGTACATGCGAGTGTGCCATTTAATTTGCAAGACTAAACAGTTGTTAGATTTTTTTCAAAACAATGAAGATCTTCCCAAACAGATTTATAGTATTGTTTATTCTTTTAAATACTTCATTCGTCCAAAAATTATCTTCTCATTCACTATTCACAAGGTCAAACATTATTCACTTTGTTGGTCTATTTTCATTGTCCATTTGATAAAATAATAGAGTGATGTCACCTCTAGTTTTGTAGATCTTTTGATGTAGTTTTTTAATATGTAACTTTAATTTTTTAATTCCACACCATTTTTCATATAAATTGATTTGAATACAATTCCAGTCAAACATCATAACGCGCAACGGGAAGATAATTTTTGGACGGATGGCGTATTTTAGTTAAAGGTTGTGAACTTTGAGCAAAAGTTTCATTGTGGACCTACATACTTTTTATAAAAAGGATGAGCCCCATCCCCGAGGGCTCACTCAAACCTGCCCGGACGGTCACTGAGAGGAGGTAAATTAGACTTTAATCACAGATTGGTGGCAAAGAGTGGAACACATTCTCATCCTAGTCAGCTAGCTCATAAGACTTTTAATAGCATTGAAGAAGAACAAGAAAATAGGCTAGTCCCACTTTGGACCCAAGCACACAGAATTTAATGCTCTCTTGGTTTTTATCTATAATGCAATTTATGTAAGAGCAAACATTAATATTGTCAAAATGAGACTCTTCATTGGACATGGAGTCCCACTTTTTTTAAAGTCCCACTCTGTATAATGCAGGACCAGATCGCCCTGTTATGGACTTCCAAACGAGGCTTAAGATAGCACTTGGAGCAGCAAAAGGTTTTGCTTATCTCCACGAAGATTGTGAGTTGATGAAGGCTTGTAATTAATTTAGTCATGGGAAATGATAAACATTCCAATTGAAGAAATATGAAATGTTTGTTTGAATTGCAGGCCATCCTCGAATTATACACAGGGATATTAAGGCTGCAAATATTCTCTTGGACTACAATTTTGATGCCAAGGTACTTCATAAATTACCCCTTTTGTTGCACTGTTTTTTGTCTCGTTTTATATTTTTTGTTTGTTTCATTAATTTTGTCTCCTTTCAATTTAGTCATATTTTTGCACTTCACAATCATTCCTATCTTATCTTACTCATATGTCCCATAAATAAGTTTTATGATCGAATCAACACGGTTATAAAGAAAAAATCAAAGTTGTAGGTCGATATTATTGCAAACGAGACAGAAATACTTTTTTAGTACTCCGTATATTTAGTATATTGTTACTATATATACTTCGGGCCGGTTCCATGACATTGAGAACCAATGTCATGGGATGATCCGGGGGTGCTCTGGTGTCCCGTTCGTAAAATTGACGATTCCTACACCCCTAACCCCCC
Organism: Cuscuta campestris; assembly: GCA_900332095.2. Taxonomy (NCBI): domain Eukaryota; kingdom Viridiplantae; phylum Streptophyta; class Magnoliopsida; order Solanales; family Convolvulaceae; genus Cuscuta; species Cuscuta campestris. The sequence continues at coordinate 1,408,308 of OOIL02001115.1, read as the reverse complement.
GGTAAACCCTCACCCCGCCCCGACCCGAACACACCTCCCAAGTTAATTTTGACTTTGGAGTCAATTTTCGACTCTTACTTGAGCTAGACTCTGCTTGAGGGAGGATATTAGATAGTAACATTAAGTATTTCAATTTATGGTAAATCTAATAATTTAGTTGGTTTTCGTTTTTTATTTCTAGTTGTGTTAGGAGTTTTTCTTATATATGCTCTACCATGTAATACATAATTTAGTGGGAAATATTCTTATTCCAATATTCTAAAAGTACTTAATTTAGCATTTTATAACGAACATTAAAGAGTTTCATTTTATTAAGTGTATTGTAGATTGAGAATTAAAATGTTTGGAGTACATTTTATTGGATAAAAAACACCCATCTAGAAGACCTCAAACATTCACTAGATCATTGTTCTTATTTTTTTGTGATAAAGATATATCTCCCCTGTCTCTAGTTCGTTTTTCCAAGTTATTATTTACACTGTTAAATTTTATTGACTTTTTGACCTAATTTTTTTGATTATTTGATAAAATAAAACAGTTTTGCCACCACTTGTTTTGCAGATATTTTTATATCTAATTTTTAAATATATATTTTTATTTTTTAATTCTACACCAATTTTCATTTAATATGAACTAAAAATGACTCCAATCAAATATCATAAAGTGAACTAGAAAAAACCTAGTGGGACAAAGGAAGTGAATAAGATTAGAGTATTTATATAGAGTATTAAAATCGACATTCAAACTCATTTTAGTTCCACTTTTTTTATTTTTGTGCTTATATAGGTGGCTGATTTTGGATTGGCTAAGCTCTCAAATGATACCAACACCCACGTCTCGACGCGTATCATGGGGACATTTGGGTAATCAATATTTACACATTTTAGTAACATTTAATCTTGATGATCTCTTGGAATGTGTTTCTATAATAAAAAAAATGGAATGGGTGGTTTTATCATTCAAATCATCGATCGACTGCATGTAGGTACTTGGCACCAGAGTATGCAGCGAGTGGGAAGCTGACAGAGAAATCAGATGTCTACTCTTTTGGAGTCGTACTCTTGGAACTCATAACGGGGCGACGCCCTGTAGATGTTAACAGTGATGATGATGATGACAACTTAGCCGACTGGGTATATATATATGCATGCACCTTTATACGTACATGCATATACACACATGCATAATATACATACCTTTATATATATATATATATATATATATATATATATATATATATCATGCAATGCATGCCCATCTCTGATCCGATCTTCTTCGCTCGCTCATGCATGCATGCAGGCAAGGCCCATTCTGACGAGTGCGGCAGATGGTGGTGGGAGTTTTGAAGATCTAGTGGATCCGCGTTTGGAGAATGAATACAACTCCCACGAGATGCGTTGCATGGTGGTTTGTGCAGCCGCTTCTATTAGGCATTCTGCTAGGAGGCGTCCAAAAATGAGCCAGGTGCATACATACATACATATGACATTTTGTATGTCATATGTAAAAAATAAGTAAATCAATTTGTTTGACATTATGACATTCTGTCTGGCAGATTGTGCGAGCATTGGAAGGTGACGTCTCATTGAATGATCTAAACGAGGGAATTAAATCAGTGCCGAGCGCATTGTTTGGGTCTAGTGATCAGGGTTCAGATTATGATTCTCATTCTTACACTCCAGACACATTTAAAGGACAAAAATCTGGGGCGTCAAGCCAAGAATTCTCGAGCAGAGAGTTTTAATTTTCCATATCCTTAGACTGTATTTCTAATGAATCTTTCTCTTCTCTAGAAGAAGATTGTAATGGTCCATATAAAATGGTAAGAGATATGAATGATACTGTACGTTGTAATTCATGTGTATATATTTTTTTCTCCTTAATTCACATGAAACTAATCATCACAGAGGACTGAAATAGATTAGAGAGCAATTTTCCCGTTCAATGGTTAATTATTTTGGATCATTAGTGTGTTATTATCCGTTCAATTTTACCATATGTGTTGTATGACTTGTGTGTGTTTTGGGTCTATACATATGAGTGTATGTGACGGACACCTTGTATAAAATAGATTCTTTTTATTATGAATTATAAGGTTAATAGTAAATAGAATATTATTTATTTACTTCTCTATTTTATTGTTACCAAAATTCCTTAGTCTACTATGATTAAGATTTTCTGTTCTATTTGTTATATATATGGTTGGAACCTTCATTATTCAATAGGAAGGTATATAATACTCCCTCCATCTCATAAAGTGTTACACATTTTGACTAAAGTTGAAATTAAAGGAGGGATAATTTTGTGTTGACTTTCCAAAAATACCCTTGATGCGATGAGTAAAAGTAGGATGTGATGTATAGATTATTAGGAAAAAAGTATGATGTGATAGATAGGGTTTGAAAAAGTAAAGGGTAAAAGTGGTTTTTTAATAGAAATGGGTAGGAGATTGTGGGACGCAATTTTTTTGAAAGGTGTAAATCTTTTTGGGATGGAGAGAGTAATAATAATAATAATAATAATAATAATAATAATAATAATAATAATAATAATAATAATAAGGCTAAACTCCACCATTGGTCCTTCAACTTTATCAATTGTGCACAATTGGTCTTTTAAGTTTTAAATGTCCATAAATAGTCCTTCAACTTTATGAGTTATGCACGATTGGTCCTTCAAGTTTTAAAAGTGCATAAATAGTCCTTCAAGTACACGTCAGCCCTCTAGATGAGGTCCTTTTTTACAATAAATGTTAAAAGCTAAATGGAATACTAGCTCCATATAATACGGAGTAATCGTATCTAGTGGAATTTACTCGTATTATATGAAACTAGTATTTCGTTTAACTTTTAATATTTACTATCAAAAGAACTTCATCTGGAAGGCTGACGTGTACCTGAAGGACTACTTATGGACTTTTGAAATTTGAAGGACCAATGGTGCAGAACTGATAAAGTTGAAGGACTATTTATGGACTTTTGAAACTTGAAGGACCAATCGTGCACAACTGATAAAGTTGAAGGAGCAATGGTGGATTTTAGCCTAATACTCCCTCCGTCCTAAAATTAATTTCTCATTTGACTTTTCACGGTCTCCAATGTGACACTTTGACCATCAATATCTCAATTTTTATATAAATATACTTTATAAAAATTATCTATTTCAAAACTATGTTTCAAAATGAATCTATTGCTTATAAATTTATATGAAAATTCAATATATTTTTTCCGTAATATACGGTCAAAGTTTAAAAAGTTTGACTACAAAAGTCAAACTGGAAAATTAATTTTAGGACGGAGGGAGTAATAATTTATATCCTACTATATCCTTATTATCCTAATGCTTTTAAGCTCATTCAATTGATATCGGTCTATGTCTATGCGTGTGATTTGGTATTACTTGTCGACTTATGTCTAACACCAGCCTCCTAGCCTCCTACTTGTCACCTACTGCAACTTGATCTCTCTCATGTTATAGAATTAGACTTGAATCTTTAACAAATCAAGGTTCACTAGCTACTACAAGGACGACATTTAACATGGCACTTTACACACCTCATTTTATAAGTCCATTTTCTAAACCTTTAAAATATAATTAAGCAGGCTTCGATCAATTCTGAAGCGCTACCTGGGAATATTTTTCTGTATTATAATGCAGATATTTTAACACCAACTGTTCAATCTGTTGCCTATATAATACACTTATCTTTTCAGACCAATTTTTCAATCTCAACAAAAAAACAATGATAGTTCATTGTTGCATTTTAATCGATCATCGTTCTGTAGAGTCGCAACCTACTGCTAAAAGAATACAGTTCACCTTGATTGTCCAATGTAGTAAAATATTTCACCATCAATGAAGGTATCCCTGTTTTCCTTTTCAATTTCTTCGGATTAGGTTTTTCAAATATGGCCTTTGACTTTTTTTTGAAATCCTCCGAATTGACACATCTCATCTTTGCACTTTATTATAGGTTTTTATTTTTAGATCCAATTTTTATATCATTAGTCTTACCCAAAAAGTAATCAATTTGCTGCAATGGATCTTGTTCTTCATATCAATTTTTTTCTAAAAATTTAAACCTACAAGGTAATATTTTGAACTTATTCTTTTTTTTGTTTCTTAGCTTTGGTTTCAATTTCACTGTTTGAGTAAGCCTTAGGTGTCATTTTGTTGAATTGTTTTGTTATTTTAGATTCAATAGACATACTTTCATTTGGAAGCGGAAAGATGTAACAACATTACTTTTGATAATTTCTCATAATATATCCAATTTATTCTATTTGAGGTCGCTCAATATTTAATGTGCTTGATATTTTTTCTCTCCCATATTTTATGGTACCCATACTCTTTTGGGCTTTTATATGTTACGGAGTACTTTAATTAATGATAACATTATAGAACTAGTTGTAAAAGCCTTAGTGTGACATTAGAAGAGAAATAGAAAATTGAGGTGAAATTAAAAATACAAGTGTATTAAAGTGTAAATAGTTTTGTAATTTTTTAATACTTGTCCTTGTGTTATTTTCTAACAATAAGCTTGAATGTTGTTGGCTCTTCTGTTATTGGGACCGTATGTATGAAGACTAAGGGGCTGTTTGGCAACTTCTGAATAGGTAAGTGCTGAACCAGTAAGAGGTCTGAACCATTAAGTGCTGAACCAGTAAGATCGAGGTCTGAACCATTAAGAGCTAGTATATTGATTAACTATTCAGAGGCAAATGTCTGATCAATTCAGATAAGAGGTCTTAACCATTCAGACTCTGTATAATACTTAACCATTCAGAGGCAAATGTCTGAACCATTCAGACATCTGAACCATTAAGAGGCTGAAACAAACAGCCCCTAAGTTTTTTCAGTTTCCAAAAGCTTTCAACTTTATTATTTTCCTTTTACTAAAACATGTCACAAAAAAACTTACATTTTGTAGATTTATTATTCTTGCACTTTAAGAGTATTTCCACTATTTTGTTTGCTTGACCTTTCTAAACATATAGTAAGAGTTATAATCTTTTTTGCATCAACAAAAACCTAATGGCATTTCTTATCCCTATAAAGTTTTTTATTTGGTTGATTGATTCGAGCAGGTGCTTCATGGTGCCTTTCATTCCCGTAAGTGCTTCAAAATATCCACTATCTTAGATTTTTTGCTTTAATCTATGTACTTTATTGATTAACTTTAGCGCATTATATTTCTACCATGTAGAACTTCTACAATATGGATGCTTACACTGCATTTTCATCTGTACTGGAGGATGAGATATCAAGAAACTTTGTTAGTGCAAGAAGTGTATCCCAATAGATACAGATGATTTTGCTATGTTGTACTCCGTATATATAAGTGCACTTGATGATTAGTGCACTAAGGGGCTGTTTGTTTCAGCCTCTTAATGGTTCAGATGTCTGAATGATTCAGCACTTAATGGTTCAGACTGTTTGTTTCAGTCTCTTAATGGTTTAGATGTCTGAATGGTTAAGAGATTTGCCTCTGAATGGTTAAGTATTATACAGAGTCTGAATGGTTAAGAGCTCTTATCTGAATTGATCAGATATTTGCCTCTGAATAGTTAAGCAATATACTAGCTCTTAATGGTTCAGACCTCTTACTGGTTCAGCACTTAATGGTTCAGACCTCTTACTCGTTCAGCACTTACCTATTCAGAAGTTGCCAAACAGCCCCTAAGAAAACATGTCTCTACAAAGAAGCGATTGAGTTAGGGAATTTTACGAGTTTTATGTAGGTGCATATCATTAATCCTAATGATATTGCAAATTGTCCGTCATATGTGGTTGACTTTGATTTGTCTCTTGAAAATGAGATGCAAATAGTCTACTCTAATTCTTCTAGAAAACAGTTTAGGTTTGATCATGTTTTGAAACCATATGATGGTCAAGATAACTATATTCTTATCGGGAACGTTCTCATTTACCTATGAGACAAATCTGATACTAGATACTAATATATTTCGTCAATATTTGCAATATAGAACGAAACCATGCCAATTAAAACCTCTGTGTTGGATGGTTAAGATGTATGCATTTTTTTCTTATGGACAAAGGGGAACTGGAAAGACATCCAGAATGAAAGGAACACTTGAAAATATGGGACTCAACTATTGGTCATTAGAGAAATGATTCAACTCATCTAGTAAGAAAAGCAATATCATCAAATACGAGTTGTTTCTCAGCATGTTAGAGGTGTACAATGATAAGATAAGGGACCTTTTCATAGAAAACTTCAACCAACCACTAAGAAGCAAATTAATCTGCTCCTTAGACCTTAGCTTATAGTTTTGTTCAAGTGTTATTGCTTAAATATGGTCATTTACTATGCCAATTGTGTTATCTATGGAAGCAACAATTTAAGAGCTAATGTATCCTGAGCAATTATTACTAGATTATGTATGCAGGTTGGAAGTGAAGCAATAAGCAGAAGGTACCTAAGGGAGCACGAGCACACACGTGCGAACTTATGGGGTCCAAGGGAGCAATGAAGAATGTTAATGGCCTTTGCGTTCAGTGATAAGTTCCTCTTATCCTCGGCCGATAAACCCGCAAGATTACCATTTCTCGATACAAATAGCCTGTGAAGTATATTCAACCATAAATCAAAATCAATGGATTGAATAAAATATTCCATCCGCATTTTCCAATAACAATAATTTTGTCTATTGAAAGACGGAGGACGGTGAATGCTTTGAGATTCCATTGAGGCCATTTCCAAAATTTGAATTTTAAAAATTAGGGATACTAAAATTTGAAATTTTAAAAATCAATTAAAAAGGACACAACAAGTAGATCTTTGTCGTAGATGCGGTTAAGCACTTTAAACTACGAAACCGCTCTGATACCACTTGTTAGTCGATGTGCCCATGCCTTAGAGGGGGTGAATAAGGTGTTTGAAAATTTTTTGGAGTTTAATAAATTTGGTGTTGGTAAATGTGGAAGAAATAAATAAAAATAGAAATAAAAGCGTAAAATAAGAACACACCAAATTTGAGACTGATTTGGGAAATCCCTACTCCAGTATCTTAAGACCCCTCCTTAAGGATTTCCGAATCCACTAAGTCTCGGTCTCTTGAACTCTGTCAAAGCACCACACTAGTTTTGGCAAACAACCCTTTCCAATAAGATTCACTCCGAGATTTTACGACTATCTCGAACCGCTTAGAATGAGGATTTCACAGCTATATATCTTCGACCATTCCCCCCAAGGATTTCAAATTCTACCCTTGAACCTTTACCCAAGGATTTATAGGGCTATCCTCGACCGTTACAACGTGAGAATTTAACGGTTATTCTCGGCCGTAAAAAAAGTGTGTTTGATAAACACAAAAAGAGTTCTACACAACGACTTGAATACAAGGATAAAGAACAAGACTTAGCGGGTGTAGAACGAAATTATACTCTCTTCAAAAATACAATATAAACTTATGAATATGAGAGTATATATCTAAAACACAAGCTCAAAAGTGTGTATTAAAAATCAAGAGAATATGGCTCTTGAAATAGCCAAAATATGAAAAATTAAGAATAAAAGAATAAACACACTTATAATATAAAGAGATGATTTTTGAGCTTTGTTTCTTGTTAAAATATGAAGCATTAGGTCTGTATTTATAGTGGAAGATGTTAATTAGCCGTTGGGAGGTGATTTGGATTGATTAAATTCAAAATTCACAATCAGCTACAATTCAGGCAACGGCTACGATACCTGTCACGGTATCGAGCTACCAGACGGTACCTAGGTACCGTGGTTACGGTAGGGCCTACTGCATAGGGGTACCGTGTACCTTCAAAAAACCAACTGGCCCTGGCGGTATCTACAGCCTCTCGGTACCTCGGTACCATGGGGACGGTGTACCCTACCGTGAGACAATAGTGGGGTACCGTTAGGGGTGCCGTACGCCTGTCCTGGTTTTTCCAAAATTCGCTTAATCATTATCGTTTGAGTTTAAAACCTTTTGGATATTTGAAAATGTTTATGAGATGGTTTTAAACATATTTTGTGAGTGTTTTTGAGCTTATGAATATATGTATATAAAATCATATCCTCACATTTGTGTCTACCTATATTCTACGCTAGTTTTGTGTTTCAACGTTATTCTTGAGAATCAAATCTTAATAAATTCTTGTTGTACCTGAAACACCTAAATAAACATTAGCTCTTATATTGTTTGTTAACATCAAAACACGAGGCTTAGGAAACTAAGGCTAACAATTCCAGCAACCACTTTAAAAATGTATTTATATATGATGAATACACAATAACTTATATATTCAAATATATAACATACCACTTCAAACACAAATAATGGTGAATTCTTTTTTATCCAAAATTAGAATTTTTTTACATATTTATCTGGGTGATCATTTAATTGTGTAAATTTTTAATATTAAAATTCTTCCAACATTTTTCAACTTCTTCCAACTTTTTCCAACTTCTTCAGTTTCTTCCAACATCCAACTCTGAAATTCCAACCTAAAAGAAGGGAGCCTATATTTGTGAAGTCGTGTTCATGTGAAATAAATATGGGTGAAGATATGATGCCCAAGCACAATTCATTCTTAAATGAAAAATTTTTGTGAATCACATTTTTTCTAACAATTTCTAAATAAACCAAAACCACCGAATTCCAAATTGTGCCAAGTCAAATTGGGAGGCAAGCTTAGAAGGAATGGAGTAAATGATTTAGGAAGACAAATCTCTTTCTTTTTTTAATGCTGCAGAATATACTCGTTAAATCTTGAATAGTATAGCAGTCGTGAACATAGCCAAACATATCATTAAAATCTATGAATTGGAACAGGCATGATGATGATGTTGTTGATAATAGAACAAACGTCCGGTTGGACAAAGCATTACTACAAGAATTACAGAGGCGTCGTAAATAATTTTCCTTATTTATATCTCTGATTCGGCCTCATACCGTTACCATTTCCATGACGATAAATAAAAGGTCTCCAAAATAGAAGAACGAAGAAGCCAGCCATCCTTCATATCACCTTTCTGACCCCTCCGAAAGCCCAAATCTGTGCAGTGAAAATTTAATTTATGTCCGAATTTTTACACAACTGGAAGACTATAAGGTCACATTTGCAAAAACCAAAAAAAAAAAAAGAGAAGCAAAGTCAACTAGTCAAGTACTGCACGTACATTACACAATAACAAACATCTGATGGACCAAAAGTGCAATTACTACACTCTGCCATTCTTTTTTTTCTCACTTTTCATTTTGGGTTATCGTATAACTTTCTGTATTTCTGTTTAAGGAAGGATTTGTGTGGTTGAAATAGATTCTATCCTTCCAAAATGAACCAAAACCACAATCTCATTTTCTTAATAAGAATGTGAGTCAAAATGGTAAGAAATTTTAGGGTAGAGTGAGTTCCATGAGTGGATTTCTACAATATTAATAGAGATTTTAATACCTGATGATGGATTAAGCAAATATGTAATGGCACAAGAGAAACACAAACCTTGAGATTTGTGTCCAAACTTCCTGTACACAATGCACTCCCATCAGCTGATAATCCCAAACAGCTTATTTTGCTTTCATGAGAGTTTTGAACTGCACCAAGATCCAGAACCACCTGTAAAGTAATGTTCAACAAATTCTATAATTATTAAGTTTAAACACCTACTACTACTACTACTAGAGCAAACCTAAACAGCATCAAAGAGATTAAAAAAAAGCATATAAAACGCAGTCCTAAAGGAAAACTATCATATGATACCTGTGCCAAGAGAGTGTCCCATACATAGCAAGCTCCATTAGAGTCTGCAGCAAAGAGAAGACGTCCAGAAATTGAGAAAGCGATAGAAGTCACATGAGGAACTTCATTATCACTACGAGGATGAGAGTAAACTTGAAGTTCATGTCCAGTCCTAATGTCATATAATCTGCAAGTTCCGTCATCAGAACCGGTACCAAACCTATTGCCATCTGGAAAGAACTTGACGGCATTAACATCTGCTTCATGGCCATGGAATGTACGAACTGCCCGACTAGCAACCCGGGTGTCCCAAAGACGGGCTGTTGCATCACATGATCCAGAGACAAACATTCTTGTATTTGATGTGCTTACTGAGATACTGAAACAAGGTATAAATCAAACACATATACGAAAAACCATAATTCAATGGGTGCATAGATATGGATACATGGAACAAAAACTAAACATGCTCCCTCTATTCCAAAAAAACAGTTCCCGCTTTTCTTTTTTGTCTGTCTCAAAATAAGGTTCCACTTTTCTTTTAAGGAAAGAACCGTGTGTCGTGTATTATTTCTCTACTCCCCATTGAGCCTTTTTACTTTTCAAAATAACAACCATGCCGGGTCAAACATAGAGCCTTTTTATGGGACAAAGAGAGCATTAGATCTATCGAGGCTCAATCACACTCCAAAAAGCACCTCGGATATTTTGCCTCCATATTTTAGCAATTGAAAAGACCCTTGAGAGTCTGTCGTCTGATATGGGATTCTAACAAAACATGTGGAAACATTACTCACCTCAACACATCTGCAGAATGTCCAGATTGAAATTCACCCCCAAAAGCAGACGTTTTTAGACCGGTAGTTATATCCCACAGAAAACATGTATGATCACCAGAACTAGTTATCAACCGAGTCTCATCATCTGGAATATATTGGCATGACGATACATAGCCCTTATGCCCACTAAGCATTCTGGACACAGTTAAATTTCCATCTTTATCAGGAGGAGTGTTCAAATTGAAGATGGAGCAAACACTGTCCAGCCCACCACAAGCAACAGACTGCCCAGTTGGAGAAAATGCACATGTCATAACCCAAGCACATGGGAGCTTGATTGCATGTGTTTTCTGGCTCGTGAGGGCATTCCATACTATCAATCGTCCATCTTGAGATGCACTGACAATACGATTCTTTTCAGGAGTCCAGTCCAGTGAATACACCTGTTTGAAGATTTAAAGAGATTATTGCATAACCTACTCATCCATGTAGGTTCCATAAGAGCACGTTTGATAAGGATATAATGGTTGAAGCTGCTGAGCCTGCTGATAACTATGGCTCAATTTGCTCAATCATCTAAAATATTTATGTAAAATTTATTTTTTTGAATTTATCAAAATGAATTCATTACTTTGACCCACTTCAACCATAAAGTAACTTCTGAACTGCCTTTTACCATTTTCAGCCAAAGCACAGTGAAATAAGTAGTGTATTTTTGGTGAAACTTTTGGTTGATAAGGCTTATATCTTAGTTAAGGTGAAAATTTTGGCAAAATAAGTTATAAAATAAAGATGATAAGCTACAGCAATGCCTGCCAGTGCCCTCTTGCAGCAAGAAATTCTCAGATATAGAAGTGTTCAGATTTTGAAGTTCATACTCGTAATACTATTAAAAAGACAACAACAAAACCTAGTATAATCCCAACTCTATTGGAGTATGTAGGGTCAAGATGTACCCCTATGGAAAAATAGCAATTATTTCTACTAGACTTTTAATGCATTAACTACCCAAAACTTCATAGAAAGTAAGAAGAAAAGGAAGTTTAGCACTTCATTTTGATTTAGTCTATTATTTAGTCAAAACTAAAACATTCTCAATAACGGCACTATTTTAGCTCCATTGTCAATTGACGCAATCGTAGTATTCAAAAGAGAATAATCTAATCATAACCAGCAAAGCATCGAAGACACAAAAATGACTGGAGTAATAGGAATCAAAATCTTAGTCTGTTAAGTTGAATACATAGTATAAGTAAGTTAGTTAGAGTATGAACTTTCATAGATAGAACAGAAAAGCCAACCTTCCCCGTGTGCCCTTGCAGGGTCCGGCAACAGACCAGATCTGTCGGGCCGAAGCTAACCGGAGTTTTTCCCTGTGACCTGGCATAACTGGCGACTGCAACGGATTCAAAACAAACAAAATGAGATCCTAATTAGTCATATACGCCTGCAACATTCCACAATCATACTCAAATTTCACTAAAAATTGGGGGAAATGAAAGAGTAAGAAAAAAACCATCGGTGTCAAGGAGGCGGCGGCGCTCCTCCCTCAGTCGTTCCCGGAGATCGTTGACCGCCTGCATTGCCGCCGCATGCCGCTCTCTAAGCTCCGTCACTGACATCTTGTGTTTTATTTATATGTGCGGAGTATATTTTGAATAAAAAGTAGAAATTCCTGCTCTTAAACTTCATCGACCATCATTTTTGAGCTGGAATTTATACCCTAGCTCATCGGACTTCAACAGAAAACCCACGGCGAGCAAGTATGCGGATATTCAGGGCTCAGAGAGAACGAGAACAGATATTGTCGGAACACAAATAAAAATAGAAAGAGCTGAGAGTAAGTGTGTGGAAATAGAGAATTAGGAAAGTAGGGTGGCCGGAAAGTGGCCTGAGCTCCGGCGAGGAAGCGGGGTCATAGATGGTAATGTAATGGGGGAGGAAAATGAAGCCGCGCCGCGAGTGCAGGTAGAGCCGTCTGTCTCTGAAGTGACGTTTGTTTTGCCGTTTACGTTATCACGGAATGTTCAACACGCAAAATTTTACCGCGTAAGGATTGGACTGTGCCCAGTAAACAAATTAATACTCCGTACTATGTAGTATGTACTCTGGATATAATCTAAACTTTACCCAATTTTTAAAAATTAATCTCGTCTTTCGTTGTGACGCATAACAATTCAACTTTATTAAAATTTGCGAGTTTTGGATCGCCGTTAAGTTGCTAGAGGCTGGTGAACATGACTTATTTTGCATAACAAAATGAAAATTAGGATTATTTTTTATTAATTTTTGTTTTAAATTTTTTTAAAATCCTCTATGTTTTTAAAATCACTTTTTACTTCCATTATTTCTTTTTTTAAAGATTAGTCTTACCTTTGAAAAAAATATAAAAACAAATATAAAAAATAATAAAAATGAGAAAAGCAACTGAAACTGATACAACACAAGGGACAGCCGCACCTTAAAAGCTAGCTGTTAGGGTGAGAGAACTCTGCTATATAAATCCATCACTAAGTCCCCCATTTAGCCGGTGTGGGACAATGAAATCAGTCTGTGACGAACGTGACCAACGAAGACGTTGGGCCTTATGGGGGTCGAATGATTTGGATTGACTTCATTGTCCCACACAGGTTAAATGGGGGGGACTTGGTGATGAGTTTATATAGCCAGGGATTCTCCCACCTTAACAACTAGCTTTTAGGGTGTGACTCTCCCTTGTGTTGTATCAGAATCCATACAAATTAATGAAATAAAAAGATAATCAATAAAATTAACCTCAATTGATTAGAAATAAAACTAAAAATAAACGGAGCGATAGGTTCTAACATTTTAGGCACTATACGGAGCATTAATATATTACTTCCTCCTACTAGTAAAGCATGAAAAAAAATTACTCCAGTAATTTCTAATTAAAAACCAAAAGAATAAAATTATTTTTCTTATTAAAAAGTAACTAAAATGAAATTATGTTGAAGTATGAAAATATTTTTTTATTTTTTATTTTTCTTTCCATTTTTTAGGGTTTTAATAAAATCAAAAATAAATTTTTTATTTATTTTTTTTTGTTTTTATTTCTTACCAACGTGAGGAAATAATACATTTACAATACGTTCGTATAGTGCCAAAAACATTAAAACTCACCACTACGTATTTTTTTACGTTTAATGATTTTAATTGTTTTTCTCATTTTCATTGTTTTTATATCTTTTTTAAGTAAGATTAATCTTTAAAAGAATTAAAAACCAAAAGAAAAAATTTATTTTTCTTATTAAAAATAACTAAAATGAAATTATGTTGAAGTATGAAAATATTTTTTTTTATTTTTCTTTCCATTTTTTAGGGTTTTAATAAAATCAAAAATAAATTTTTTATTTATTTTTTTTTGTTTTTGTTTTTATTTCTTACCAGGGTGAGGAAATAATACATTAATAATACGTTCGTATAGTGCCAAAAACATTAAAACCCACTCTACGTATTTTTTTTATTTTAATGATTTTAATTGTTTTTCTCATTTTCATTATATTTATATCTTTTTTTAAGTAAGATTAATCTTTAAAAAGAATTGATGGATGTGGAAAGTTATTTTAAAATTTTAAGGGAAAATTTCAAAAAAAAATCATCAAAAATAATCCCAACTTTCATTTTGTTGCGCAAAACAGGATATTTCTGTTAACCAACCGTTAGTAGCTTAATGGTGACCCAAAACTCGTAAATTTCAGTAAAGTTAGAATTAATATACATCAAAGTGAAAATCGAGGTTATTTTTAAAAGATCGAGTAAAGTTGAAGTTATTCTCGATAATTTTTCCTTATTATTATTATTATTATAAAGAGTTATTATTCTTGCGGCGCGGTTCTTTTCACTTTGGTACCCAAGGTAGGAATGACAATTCCTACCCGACCCGATGGATATCCGTTTCACCCTACCCGCTCTCTTGGATAAAAATTTGAAAAGAAAAGGGTGATTGATGGATGATGGATGGACTAATGATGAGTTGGATCGGATGCGGGTGGAGATGTTTCTCACATTCTCACCCGTCACCCGATCCATCACCTGACACATTCATATTTGTTTTTGAAGAAATTAAAATTGAAAATATTATCTTTGTTGGGCACATAAGCTTGTTCTAGTTTTGAATGTTTTTTATGGAGTCGATAGATGTAAATATTTAAAAGAGATGTAATTTTATACATTTTTCAAATAAGAACAATAATTTAGTAACAAATAAAGTATTATAAATACTTATATACTAATAATATCATGTCATATGTAACATTATTATTATTATTATTATTATTATTCTTGTTGTTGTTGTTGTTGTTGTCGTTATTGTTATTGCGTTATTGCATATAACATTTTAATTGTAATAATTTGTAAACTACAAACAACATTACATAATGTAATACACATTAATTATGCACGAATTATTATGTAATAATAGAAAAACTATTAGTATTGTTTTTCAATGTTTTTTTTGGATTTAATTAAATTAATCTAAAAAGATATTATTTGATTGGTTCTCATATGACCTGATTGGATCTAATTTAATCTCATTTTAATAAGAATAACTAGACTAAACAAAAAATGATCCGAATTGTTTTTGACTCGAAACTCGACCCGAAAATACTAAGTTTTGAACAAAAGTTTCGTTGACGAACCCAAAACGACTCGCTAAAAATAGGTCAAACTCCGACCAAACCCGAACCCGACTTGACCGGCTCGCTAATGTTAGAGTTTTCAAAACAATATACATTAAAATGAAATATAATGTTATAAAAATAAGATTATAATTATATTTCTTATCTTACTAATTTTTAATATATGAATTAATATTTTTAAATAAAATTTTAATGATATCGCATAATTATGTTATATATATATATATATATATATATATATATATATATATATATATATATATATATATATATATCTAAAAATTACTTAAAATTTTAAAAAAATGAAGGTCATAAATCGTTGGACCGATCTGAACCCAATAATGTTGGGTCATGAACATGCAGTTCTCAACCTAAACCTGAACTCACCCGGACCTAAAGTAACACGAATCCGAAATAACCAAACTCAAACCCAAGCTGATCGATATATTTGCGAGTTCTAAAAATAACTAATAAGGAGAAAGAATAAGTTCCACATAACTAAGGCTCCGTTCCGTTCAAC
The DNA here is from genome assembly GCA_900332095.2 of Cuscuta campestris. Classification (NCBI taxonomy): domain Eukaryota; kingdom Viridiplantae; phylum Streptophyta; class Magnoliopsida; order Solanales; family Convolvulaceae; genus Cuscuta; species Cuscuta campestris. The sequence continues at coordinate 1,392,634 of OOIL02001115.1, read as the reverse complement.
TTACATTTTTTGATCTGATCTGATTTTTTGTAGTTCTGGTTTGATCTGATTGGCTCTGATCTGATCTGATTAGATCTGATTGGATCTGATTTGATCTGATCTGATCTAGTCTGATTTGATCTGATTAATTATGATTTGATTTAAAATTCAAATCAATAATTTGATTTGACTTTATAATAACGTTTGAAAATTGTATTGATAATTCATATTATAATATAATCAATATTTTTTATTTTCTGATTATTTTTTAATGAAATAAAATTAGCTAATTCATATATTAGAATAATCATTCATATTATAATGTAATAATATTTTTTATTTTATGATTATTTTTTTATGAAATAAGAATATTGATTTAATATTTTAATAATTAGTTCATGTATACATTAGAATAAATATTTAATTCATATATACATAAAAAGTAATTAAATTTAGTAATCAATATAGAGAAGAGATAATATTTTTATTAAAATATCTCATCCTTATAAAATATCAGCGCGTGCTTTGTACAACGAAACTTTTTTTTATGATTAATATAACACCATAGATATAATAGTTATTTCAGTTACACTAAAATATACTCCGTATATTAAAATCAAATATGAATTTTATTTAAGTCATGATCAAAGTTGATCAACTCGATGTAGTATAAGATCAAAACTTTAGAAACTCAAATTACAGGTAACAATAAAAATATATTTTAAAAGTAGAATTAGATTGACATTGTCAATGTTTTTTAAAAATAATTTTCTGACGTCTAATAATTAAGGATTAGTTTCTCAATTTTCTATTTAACTTGTTTCTAAAGTTTATTCTTTTTCATTTTTTAGAATAATAATAATAATAATAATAATAATAATAATAATAATAATAATAATAATAATAATAATAATAAATCTTGATTGAATCTGATCTGATTGGATTGGATTTGATATGATCCAATTCGATCTGATCTGATAAAGTCTGATCTGATTTTAATAAGAATAAGAAAAAAACACAAAAAAAATGTTTTCCTAATCATATTCTATAAGAGTGGTGTTTTTCCAATTCGACAACATCTTGTCCTTTGCTCTTCTCTACTAGAGTACAGCACCCCAAGGAGTATTGGAAATTTGTAGGAATGGAAGACATGACAATTCCGGGGAACCGAGAAGAAGTGGCGGCGTCACAACCACCGCCGCCGGGCCGGTGCCCTTGGCTGGTGTATTACCACGGCAAAGGTTACAGAAAGCAGTCTTTCAGTTACGACATAGCAGGACCCTCGCCGGTCAAGACACACATCAAGAGCATTCCAGTCTTGCGCGACAAAAAGATTCTTTCTTGTGCTCACGGCCGCCTTGTTTTGTACGATTACAACGCCAAATCCCTGTCTCTGTGCAACTCGACCACATTTGACAGTACCCTAATCCTGCCTGATTTGCATCACCTATGGAATCACAAGATCGACAGTTGTATGTGTCCTCCTACTACTAACTACCGGAGGTAATTTGACCCTGTTAATATTCTTGGAAATATTATTATCATTAGGAAAAATTAGCTATGGGAAGTATTTGGAACCTTTTTTTCTAGAGGAGTTGCACACAATAGCTAGAGAAAATGGAAGTCCCCTGTTTTTCAGGAGGGCTGTTGGCTTTGGTGGCAAAGTATGTGCCCAGCTAGGTGCGGATTGGCTTGATGGCTTCTGCTACAGGATGATGTCGATCGAGATAGTTGAAGAAGAAGAAGAGGGAGCGGCAGAGTTTGGGCTCGTTCTGCGTACGGTGAACGGGCCTGCTGACATGAGCTCTGGTTGCTTCACTCCTTACATCAATGTCTATATGTTGGAATCCTGCAGGGAACTCTTCTTAATACATTTTTCATCTGGAGCTGGGCAAAAAACAGATCGTTCCGTAAACCCGCCGTCAACAACTTAACGGCGGCCCAAAACTCGCAAAGTTGGGATTATTTTTGAAAGACAGAGTAAAATTGGGATTATTTTGAATAATTTTTCCTAATGATAATAATAAAACATTTTACCTGCAAAAGTTGAGAAGATTGGATTTGATCTTCTCGTCACCATCAACATTAGTACGTGCATCCATCTTTTTATCAAAGTACAGATTAATCTGCGCAGTAGTTATAGATGAATTAGCTACGTAAATAAATGTATAGAGCTCAATATGAAGATATAGATTGAAAGCATTATTCACTTGCTGATGATCAAAAGTTTTTGTTAAAAGGTTGAATCGTTCATCATCAAACCTATTTGAGCTTTGAAAGAACTACACAAATGAAAACCAAAAATATTGGTAAATGCAGCTTGTGGATTATGTGGGATGGGGTAGGTGGGGTGGAGAGAAAATTACCTTGTGGATTATCTCATATAGGCATTTTTTCTCGATTTTTTCACTCAACCTTATCCATCATCAATGCAGTTTCATTTTTCCAGAACTGTGCCTCTTGTTCTGCTTCAAAAACGCTCCTTTGTAGCTCCTTTAGCAAACAAAATTATAACTCAGTTTTACAGCATTATTTTTTAATCACAAAATTTCGATGACCATAGAATTGGGATGGGAGAAGCTTTTTCAAACTCAACCTCGCACTCTTCAGTCACATGTTTTATGACCTCGTTTTCCTCTTGTAATTCTTCATCTTCACTGAGTTATTCAGTGTTTTGGGAAGAATTTCTAAGTTGCTGGTCTCCTGTTTTTCCTTCTCTCTGGTCGCCCTTCTTCTAAGCATATCTCTTTTCTTTTTGCCCGGTTAAAAGATCGGTGAAAAAGATGAAAGGCCGGTAACCGGGCAAAAAGAAAAGAGATATGCTTAGAAGAAGGGCGACCACGAAGAAGGAAAAACAGGAGACCAGCAACTTAGAAATTCTTCCCCAAAACACTGAAGAACTCAGTGAAGATGAAGAATTAGAAGAGGAAAACGAGGAGGTCATAAAACATATGACCGAAGAGTGCGGGGTTGAGTTTGAAAAAGCTTCTCCCATCCCAATTCTATGGTCATTGAAATTTTGTGATTAAAAAATAATGCTGTAAAACTGAGTTATAATTTTGTTTGCTAAAGGAGCTATAGAGGAGCGTTTTTGAAGCAAAACAAGAGGCACAGTTTTGGAAAAACGAAACTGCATTAATGATGGATAAGGTTGAGTGTGAAAAAATCGAGAAAAAATGCCTATATGAGATAATCCACAAGGTAATTTTCTCTCCACCCCACCCACCCCATCCCACATAATCTACAAGCTGCATTTACCAATATTTTTGGTTTTCATTTGTGTAGTTCTTTCAAAGCTCAAATAGGTTTGATGATGGACAGTTCAATCTTTTAACAAAAACTTTTGATCATCAGCAAGTGAGTAATGCTTTCAATCTATATCTTCATATTGAGCTCTATACATTTATTTACGTAGCTAATTCATCTATAACTACTGCGTAGATTAATCAGTACTTTGATAAAAAGATGGATGCACGTATTAATGTTGATGGTGACGAGAAGATCGAATCCAATCTTCTCAACTTTTGCAGGTAAAATGTTTTATTATTATCATTAGGAAAAATTATTCAAAATAATCCCAATTTTACTCTGTCTTTCAAAAATAATCCCACATTTCACTGTAATGTATAATAATCACAACTTTACTGAACTTTGCAAACTTTGGGCCGCCGTTAAGTTGTTGACGATGGGTTTACGGAACGATCTTTACAATTCGTTCAAGAGAGACATCAACTTATAGAGTTACAGTTACAGTCATACAAGAATAGAAGATTGTCTATTTTTTGTTGGAAAGCCACCACGTTCCACGCACCTATTTGTATTGATTTTTGTGATGGAATCCATGTTTTTGTATCAATCAATTTTAAACCTGGTGAAGATTGGTCTAGGGATGAACTGACGAGCGAAAAGAATTTTGATGCAGCAATGCAGACTAGTCCGGTCTTGTTTAAAGACGCTTTCTATTACTTGGATAAGACGGGACAACTCGGATATCTTGAAATAGATTTGCAACTAGTAAACATGAGGTGCGAAGTTCTTGAGAAGCCGCAAAGACCAGCTGACCTGAAGTTTTTTTCTCACTTCTTGGTGGAGTGTTGTGGAGAGTTGATTTCAGTATTTCTTGGTTGTGCAGGAAAGTGGGTTTCTGTTTACAAGCTGAATAATAATTATCAGGTATGGGAAAAGGTGAGTAATCTGGGAGGTTACGACTTGTATCTCAACCCAACTTCTTCCTCTGCCATGCCTTCTTCGAGTGATGGAAACAGAATTTATTTCCCATTGCTCCGTGGTACTGATATTGTTTACTTCTCCATGAAGATGGGCAAATGGCATTTCTCTGGAAGCCAACAAGATTCATCATCCCATCTTTATGGTACAAGATGGTACCCCAACTCTTGTTGGATTAAGCCGTGTTGGTAATACACCTTCATCCCAAAGCCATCATGATCCTACATTGCTCTTGAAAGTCCATATGTAATGATACACCTAATTTAATTATAATTGCATCAATAATGGGCTCCTTAGTACATAGTTGCCCACCAGTATTTGATGCTAGAATGACTCATTTTTTTATCAAAATTTTACAGTTTGAGTTTTGCAGGATGCCTAAAATGTATGAGCATGATTACATTATTATTTTTCAATCTGATCCTCTCTCTAATTTGATATGTAAACTGGCTTTATTCAAGTTATCTTTCACTAATGGATTGTTGTTATCCCATAGTCACATACTCCGTATTTGTTATTCAAGCAAAATTTCATGGTTTAGTATTTAATTGATAATTTTGAATTGAAGGCTGATTTTTAATCCTTGTTTAAGTGTGGAAATTTATGCTCCATATAGGGTTTTTTTTCCAACCCTGTGCAGAACCACCAAACTCGGGTCGGTTAGGTCTGGGGAACCCTAACCAAATTTATTTAAAAGCCTCCTTTTACAAGCAAGAGTACACGAGGACAGACCCTCAGGGATACAATTCATCTGGGGGGAGTACAAGATACAAGAGACAAATATAAAGACAAGGAGCCACAAGAGACAAAAAGGGTTAATAGAGTATCAAATACTCCGTACAACCACAACATGAACCAAGACCTGAAACGTTCTCTATAAACTTGAACCATCTTCAAGCATCATAATCAGCACCCATCTCCCCAAACTGAAAACCCCATCCTTGCTTCAAAAATCTAGTGTTCATGAACCGAGATGCTTCTCTTACTCAACTGGATTATAGTCTCTGATTGAAGCTCCTGTAAGACTATATCTCTGAAGACCAATATCTGTAAGTTCTTTATCATGCATCATCCATCCATGGAATATGTAAGTCCAACGTTAATTTTGAACTAAGTGCTTGATATTTTCAAACATATGTGCCATATTCTCCTGTTCATCCCCAAAAGTAATTGAGCAGTACATCTTCCAAGAACACCAAGAAATAATTCCTGGAAGGATCGAGCAAAGATTACCTCTTAGAGATTTTGCATTCGAAGATAGATACCACTCCAGAATATGCTGTTTTATAGTAATGTTATCCCTTAAATTTGGCCCATCAACCAAGTTTGCTAAATATCTCCATACGCAAATAATCTTTTCACAATGTAAGAGGCAATGATCCGTGCTATCTTCACTGTTCTTGCAGAATGAACATTGAGATGGCAAATTGAAACTTTCTTAGATTATTAGGAAAAGGCAATACATAAGTATGATTTTTCCAAAGGAATATCTTGATTTTTTGAATTTGATGTTTATGCCAAATGAATTTGTTACTCAACTGTTTAGTGTTTCTACTTCTGCAAATATCAAATGCTTGCTTCAGGCTAAATGTTGTAGTTCCATCTTCATTGGTTGCTGAGACTTCATGAATATTGAAGTGTTCAAGAGCCAAGTCATTAATTCTTCAAATTCTCTTTCTACATGGTGAATCGGTGAGCTTTTCATCCATATCCCTTGTACCATATTTGTTCCTCATAAATTTAGCCCAGTTATCCTGACTAAAATGGAATTTCCACCACAGTTTCAAAGTATAAGCTTCTTGAAGTTCAGAGATATTTCTTAATCCCAGGCCCCCCTCCTCTTTAGGTAGGCAAATAGAGTCGCATGACTTCCAGTGATGGTTAGGCTAACCATCATGAAAACCCCAAAAGTAGTTGCTCATATCTCTTTGAAGTTTGTTAATCACTGATTTGGGAAGCTTGTGCACTGCTAAAATATGTAGCGGAATTGAGGATAAAACATGTTTGATTAAAACCAGCCTACCCATAGGATTAACCGGTTAAGCACTTTGCTATACCAAGATTGAAGATATTTCTCAAAGTGATTAATCAACTTCTTGCAGTCTGCTTTTCGAAGAATACTTTTACAAAAAGGTGCACCAAGGTATTTAAAGGGCAATTTGCTGTGATTCGTACCCAGTAAATCTTCAATCTTTTGAATGGTATTGTGTCTAGTGCTCTTTCCACAATAGAACTTGCTGTTGGTGAGATTAATCTGCTGCCCTGAAGCTTCCATGTAAAGTTTAAGGAAGTTTTTCAGTTTTGCCAGATTTCTCACATCTTTATTAGCAAAAATGATCACATCATCAGCAAATGCTAGGTGACTAACAATCAAATCTCTTCCTGTGTTGAAGTTGGCTATATAGGAAGTAGTAAAAGCTTTGTTCAACATTTTTGAAATCCCTTCACTACCTATTATAAACAACAGTGGAGATAAGGGTCACCTTGTTTCACCCCTTCGAGCATCTTAAAAAACCCAGCAGGAGTTCCATTGATGAGAATATATAAATTTGTAGCTTTCAGGTTAAAAGATAATAGCTCCTGAACCTTATTAGAGAAACCCATCTTGTCTAAGATCTTCTGGATGTAATTCCGTTCTAGGTTGTCAAAAGCTTTTGCCATATCCAGCTTAATGATAATATTACCACCTCTAACATCGTTGTCCAGTTTGTGAGCCATCTTTCCTGTTAAAAGGATTTCTTCATCAACTCCCTTGCCCTTTTGAATACCAGTTTGCTCATGACGGATAACCTTATGAAGTATAGTGTGCAATCTGTTGGCCAATATCTTGATATTAATTTTGCTCATGAAGGTTGAAAGAGATGTTGGTCTATAATCATCAAAGGTTTTAGGGTTATCTCTTTTAGGAATGAGACTGATAAAAGTACTACCATAGGCCTGAGGGATAAGGATACCAGTGAAGAACTCCTGACAGGCTGTAGTTACATCTTCATTGATAAAGCTCCAACACTGTCTGAAAAAATGTCCATTATATCCATCCGGACAAGGAGCACTATCAGGATTGTGTCCCCATATTGCCTCTTTGATCTCTTTTTCAGAGGGAATATTTATTATCATGTCATTGTCTGAATCATTTATCACAGGTTCTAGAAAATCCAGAACTGGATCCACCAAGCTATGTTTGGAACTATTGAAGAGTGCTCAGGAATGCTCCATTGTAACTTTACAAATATCTTCATGCTGAGTAAATTCTTTACCAATCTTGTCATGAATAGATCTAATTGTGTGTTTAGCTCTAAGTCCTTTAACATATACATCATTCTTGTCTGAACTAAATTGGTTCTCTAACACAATGGGTACCTCTCCATCATTCTTCTCACCAAGTATATAGCCTCTGTAGTCGATCTACCTGGCATAAAACTAAATTGGTTCTCTAACACCGAAATCTCTTGTCTGAACCTCCGTTCAACCACTCTTTCCCATAACTTCATCGTATGACTCATAAGTTTGATCCCTTTGTAGTTTCCATAACTTTGAATATCTCCCTTATTTTTGTAAATAGGAACCAAAATGCTCTTCCTCCATTCGTTAGGCATCTTCTTAGATCTTAAAATCTCGTTAAAAAGCTTAGTTAGCTACCAAATGCCTTTTCCTCCTAAACCTTTTCAAACTTCCATCGGAATGTTGTCTGGGCCCACTGCTCTGCTATTCTTCATTTGTTTTAGGGCTTCCTTAACTTCAGTTTCTCGAATTCTTCGGTAATAATTGAAGTTTTGGTCCTCCTCCCTCGTGTGTAGCCGATCGGAGCATGAGAGATTCACACGCTCCTCATTAAACAGATCATTGAAGTAGCTCTTCCACCGGTCGTTTATGCTTTCATCGGAAACCAAAACTTCAACATATGAATGGAAGAATTTAGTATTGTTATCTCCTTTCTCCATCCACTTTATACTAGCTTTTTGTTACCAAAAATGGACGACTCTATCTTCTTGCATAATCATCTTTGCTCTATCTTTTTTCTCTTCAATCAGATTGGTCTCATTTGGATCCAAATCAAAAAGGTCTTGGACTCTTGGGCTGTTTTTGCCTTCAATTCTGCTTCTTTGAGGTTAGTGAAAATATTACCAAATTTAGTAATATTCCACTCTTTAATAATAGTCTCAAGACCCCGGAGCTTGATAGCTAACCTTTCGTACCTCCTAAATTGTTGTCTTTCCTCCAATAAGTAGAAACCAGATTCATGAATGCTGAATGAGATTCCCAAACATTAAGGTATCTGAAAGGTTTAGGACCCTTAGAAGATTCATTTCTGCATTTGAGTAAGATGGGTCTATGATCAGATGAGGCATTGCTGAGGCGAGTGATGTTGATATCATTGTAACCCTCTAGCGTAGGCGCATAGCATCATTTATCAATGCTCTGTCTAACCTTCTCCAAACCCTTCCTCTACTTCTCACACCACTCCAATATACGGGCTGCCAATAGTATGAGGAGTTATAAAATTGCAAGCTTCCAAACAATGAGTGAAATCATCCATGTCATTTTTGCGGGGGACTTTACCTTGGTGTTCTGTAATGCTAGTCACTATGTTGACATGAAGGGGTTCCATATCAATGATCATGGATGTTGGGGTTCTATTGTTCTTCTTATAGACAGCTTTTGGAACAATAATAGTGTTTGCTCCTTCTTTAGTAATTTTGACATGAAGGGGTTCCATATCTTCACAGATAATTTCATCATCGTAATGTTCCTCTTCTGAGTGGTATTGATGCTCCTCTAAATATTCTTTTTTGTATTTTGATTGTGATTTTCCTGTTTCTTCAATTAACATGTCTAGACCTTTTTCAGGAGAATGGCGATGGAGACACTCATCCATTAAACCCTTATACTGTATTAATTGAAGATTAGACAGGATGACAGTCAGAAGTCCCTGTTTCTTGTTCCTTGTATTTCTCCCTTTGTAGTGTTTTATATGCATATGCCTTAGCTTCTGAGAGTGATGGGAACTGATCGATTGTACCCTCATATCTAGTGGATGGGCCATCATGGAGAAGAGGATATGCAATTATTAATTGCTCCAGGACTGGTTGCAAAAAGTTAACTCCAGCCAGCTGGGGGCGCAGCTGTGACCTCATTTTCTTCTAGTAAATCCATAAGGTAACTCTTACTGGATGGTTCTTAGGATTTACCACTTCCTTGGTAACTTCAACTGATAGTTACCTGTCCTTGTCAAGTTTTTACCCTTCACTTGTTTCCAACTTTCATCACTAACCTGTTTGGACGTGCGCTCTTTACCTTTTCTGGGGAAAGCTTTTCCTCTTGGCTTGGCAATTTTAGTAGATCAAAGATTTATGACCAATTAATTTACACTGGTCACAGTACGAAGCTAGCTCTTCATAGGTGCACTCTGGGTATAAGTCCTTAGCCCCTATCTTGATATGGATTTTAGGGGGGTGGAGGAATTTGAACTTTCATTTCAACAAATTCTTGCATCCACTCTTCTATCTCTATTAGCTGTATAGTCGTAGGTGCCTTGAACGTACCAGTTACCTCTTTGAATAAATCTGATGCAATCTGCTTCTACTCTGAATGTGAAAAGAACTTTTGTTGAGATTATTCGTATCTTGAACCCTCCATTGAAACCAGCTTTCTTCAAGAATTCCTTTAGTACAGTAATGTGGAACCCACCCTTAAATCTTCCCATTGGAGGATAATACATCTTACTTGCCAGTGCTCTTCATCATTTGTAGAGAATGAGACTGAAGGATAACCTTTATAGAAGCCTTCACACATCCCTATTGCTTTGCTCTTGTGTGTCTCGAACAATTCACTGAAGAATTTTTCGATTCTAGGAGTTGTTGACGTCTGGCTGGCATTGTTGTATGTCTTCGATTGTTGTATGCTTTCTTGACGTCTGGCCGGAAAAGTCACCGGAGAAGACACCGGATTTTTATATATGCTTTCTGCTCCATATTAGTTTGTTCATTTTGAAAATCTAAATTTCCAGTTCCTTTCTTTTGTATAGTTTAGCTCGTTCAGTTCATGTAAATAATTAAGTTACTATGAGAGTATGAGTTTTTTGTTTTGTTTCCGGTACTACTCACTATTAAAAAATGTTTATCAATTCAACTAAATACATGCAACTGAATACTGGAGCTAACAACAACAACAACAACAACCCAGTTGAATCCCACTACAATAGGGTCTGGGAAAAATCATTTATTCTGGAGCTAAAAGAAATATTTATTCTATATTGTGGTATGATATTTGGTTTAGATTTTAGAAAGAAACATCTACCTGTTGTAAGATTGATGAAGTGGGAGTTAACACTTTATATTTTTGTTGCATTTTATCTTTAGTTTCTGGCATTTCCATGAATGACCACATGGCCACTTTCAATTGTCACCGATTCATTTCAAACGGTAATGTTCAAAACATCTAGGCAAGAATATTCACCATCTAGTCTTAATGTTGTCGGCGACTGTTTTGCAGTTACCAGAACACAAGTTGGATCCCCCAATGATGTATTTATTAATGGGTTTGTTCTCCCTTCCAATATTTCTCTACTTCAAAAACTCTTTAGAATGGGATGATTTTGGTGAAGTCATCAATCCTGATGATTATGTGAGCAGGGATGAACATATGGAGTAATCATTGATGACTGTAAGTTTTTGTTCTTGTTGCACTTCTAGGTCCCATGAGTCAATGATATCGCGTGGAATGGCTTAATAGAAGAACAAGAGAATTGAAAAACAGTGATAGGAAGTTTGATGTACCTAAACCTTAGATCTCAGGAGTAAATGACATTTTGAACACACTTGCCTAAAGAAAATATTTGGAAGTTTTGGACGTTCAAAATTTAAGAATTCTTAAAACATTTTGAAAAAACAATACAAAATGGTGAGATGCAGTGAGAATAGTCTGCTAAAAGAGGTTTAGACAACAAGGTATGCAATAAATTAACGTTAAACAATTACAAAAAGACCGGGCAATAAGAGAACATGAAAAGAAATTAATAGAAAAAAGGTTAAAAAGCTACAAAAGGCACAGCAGTAAATAACATGCATGTTAGGATTTGTTTCATAGCTTTTATAGATTTGTATTCAAGTTCTTCAATCAATTTGCTTCTTGTTGTTTTGATGATTGAGGAGTAAAACACCATCATTTGTTTTCAGTGCTCTTAAATTAAGCATATATGTTGTTTGGTATAAATCAAGTTTTTCATTATTATGGGAAAAGGAGAGCAATTTGGGAGGTTACGACTTGTATCCATAGTTATTTAAGGCGTGATGCGCACCGATGCAAAAAAGGGCTCTAGCGCTTTGATGCGCTCTTGATGCGCGCGCATCATGAACACAATGCCCAAATTGAGGCATTAGTAGAATATCTAGTATATCTACATTAGTAATAGTATATATAAAATTTTTAAAGCATAGTAAAGTTTTAGAAATCAATCAAGAATGAAAGTCACGCATTGTACCATTGAATCATCTACAAAATTTAAAACCATAAAGTTAAAAGAGCAGAATTAAACTTTGAAAAAATATGTGCTAGAAAAGCATCTGAAGAAAATATATGTATTGTACATCAAAAAATACAACAACAAAAAAGCCTTATCCCACTAGGTGGGGTCGGCTACATGGATCAAACAACGCCATTGCGCCCTATCGTGTACCATATCTGCTGTGAGATTGTTCAATAATGGGCTCCTTAGTACATAGTTGTGCATCAAACTAATTTAATTATATGTGCATCAATAATGGGCTCCTGAGTACATGGTTGCCCACCAGTATTTGATGCTGGAATGACTATTTTTATCAAATTTTTACAGTTTGAGTTTTGCAGTATGCCTAAAATGTATCAGCATCGTTACATTATTTTTTCAATCTGATCCCCTGTTTAGTTTGATATGTAAACTGGATGTATTCAAGTTATCTTTCACTAATGGATTGTTGTTGTCCCATAATCACATATGTAAATTATGGAGGAACATATACTGACACTAGCTGGGGTTGGACTACTTTTTGTCAATGTTTTTGGCTCAATTTGGCCTTGCGCACTTTTATTGATTAAAATCTGGTTTTGAGTAATTACCTTTTTAAACTCTTCCATAGACCAATAAGTCTATTTAGAATATAAGCACAGGATGCAGAAATTTGCAAAATGTAAACTGTACAAGCTCTATATCTGAAATTTAAAATGTTACTATAGTTCTTTTCAACGCCGTGTGATACTTTTTTTATATTTCGAAGTAAAATTACAGATAGAAAGATAGATATGATTACCAAATATGTCGTGACTAAATTACTGAACAGTATAATTATAATTTTTAAAATGATTGAGTGTGCAGGGTTGTTGTGATGAAGAAATGGTGAGGAAACCATTTATGCAGATGGTCACAGTTACTGCTGGAATGTTTGCTGGTGAAGCAGGGTTCTTCAGTTATCACAACTCTAATAGACACTGTCAAACTTGCCTTCAAGTACGTATCATATGCTCACAACTAATTTATGTTGTGCTATATATAAATGAAATATAATAGAGGTGAGGTCAGCGTTTGTGATGGATGAAGTGATCAATGCATGCATACATACAGATATATACATATGCTATATACATACACACGAGCACACACATATAAAATAAATGTCTAATTGTCTATATATATAAATTCAGCAAGACGTGTACTCTTTCCAAATAATTCTCAGTCATCTCTATCAAATTACACACGAACATATACACACAATTTGTTAATATATTGGTTTAAGAGTTTCATTTGGGCTAGAACCCATATCATTGAGCCTTGCAACGTTTAATAATGCAAGACACATCTATACTCAGGGGTCATGCCTAGGGGTGTTCATCGGTCCAAGACCGGACCGAACCAGACCGGACCGAAGACCGAAGCAGGAAAAAATTAAGACCGAAGACCGGACCTATAAGTAGTCGGTCTTAGACCGGCCCGGACCGAAAATCCTTGGACCAAACCGGTAAGGACCCAAAAGACCGAAATGTAATAATTTTTTTTAGTTTTTACAGATGTGAAGATCCAAGCGAAAGGAAGACACACTGAATTAACCAATTCAAATGGCAATTTACATATTACGAGAGTGAGATAAAAAGAAAGGGGAACCAATTGGATAAGCTAACGAGAGTGAATCGACCTAACAACCTAGAATCAAACCTTTAGGTGGTTTATTAATAAGCTAATTTGAAAATTACCTTACTGGTGCGCTGTGCAATAGAATCAATTGGATTCAATTGTGGCGAATCGACCTAATAGGTGCGCGTTGTGCACTAGAATCGACTTTCTATGGAGAAGAGGCCTGCAGATTTTAATTGACTTTCTATGGAGCAAGTAAATGAAAATCATAGGACATTCTTTGTGAAAATCATGCATGTCAGTTTGGCATCCTATCGCCTCTATGTCCTTCAAAATGAGCCACATAGTTTTTCTACTTCATATGTGTGTCTAGGGAATTAATAGACTAAATGCTTAGTGGTGAAACTGATTGGTACAAAGCTGATAGAAGGCAGAGAATTGTTTATAAACATATACATATATGCACATATCAGTGCATAAGGGTCATATTTCACGACAATTTCACATTGTGTTAATATACACGAGGATTGATATTTCAAGCGTCATTTATATTCATCTATTAGCTCATAGTCCATCCTAGACTAATGCAATATCTTAAGCACTAAGACGGTAAATCTTTTTCCTCTTTTTGAGTTATGACTCCAACCAACTTAAATACTATGTATGACTAGAAGCTTTCCTCCTCTCTCAAGCTCTAGTTCTAGTCGTCCGGATCCTTCCTCTTTTGAATTCTGGCTCACAGTTTGAGTGGATCCCCGACCGTTTCTGTCAGTTCGTAGATTCATAATGTACATACATTTTCAACCAAATAGTGGATCAATCCACCGTCTAATATATCCTAAGCATTTACTTTTAACAAAACAAAACTTTTGCTTTGGCACTTTCACTTTCTCACTATAAGAATGCGGAATTTCCCATTTATCTCTCTTACATTCTCATGGTGAGGCATAAGTGAATTAAGGAGAGCTTGGCCTTCTTTTATAGACCAAACACACCATGTCACGTTGTCAATTTAGGAGGAGTTTTAATTTGATTTGGTTTTCTCCTTTTCCACTGCCATGGCCTATGAGTCTTCTAATGGGATTTTGCCTCTTGTTTCATCATTAGTAAAAGTACTCCCCATTTCCAATTGATTTGCACACATACTATTTCAGTGTCAAAAATTAATCATTTTCTTTACTTAATTTTATTATTAATTTGATAAAATAAAGGGAAGGGCGAAGCCCGTTTTCAAATAACTGATCGCATTGTACTTATACCCAACTCATCCAATCTCAAGACATGCTTGATGGAGTATGGAAAAGACAGGGAGAGGGTTGCAAGCATATATCAGCCCTCATATTTGATTCACATGTTGAAGATGGTAGTCGGTGTCCATAGTGTGCAACTCTTTGCGATGGGTTTGCCAGTCTGGGGAGCCGCGGTAATTCCAGCTGCAATAGCTTATATTTAAGTTGTTGCAGCTAAAAAGCTCGTAGTTGGACTTTGCGATGGGTTTGCCGGTCCGCCTCATGGTGTGCATCGTTGAACTTGTCTCTGTTGCTGGTGATGTGCTCCTTGTCTAAATTGGCCGGGTCATGCCTCCAGTGTTGTTACTTTGAAGAAATTAGAGTGCTCAAAGCAAGCTTACACTCTGTATACATTAGCATGGATAACGTTATAGGATTTCGATCCTATTGTGTTGGCCTTAGGGATCGGAGTAATGATTAACAGGCAAGGGCATTTGCATTTCATAGTCAGAGGTGAAATTCGATGGAGTCAAAACTTCACTTTTTTTGGCTTTGGGGTGATGGATTAAAGCAAAATGGATCTCTAAACTCTATGCGCTTCTTTAATTAATGAAGTAGCAATTAGTCAATCAATGTAACTTTCGACGTTGAGTCAGGGGTCTCTTTGGAAATAGCCTCTCTACTTTCAAGTAGGGGTAAGGACACTGGGTTGTTGTTGTTGTAATTTTACCCCAATTTTCATATAAATTCATTTAAAAATAATTTCAGTCAAAGATCATATAAACAAGAACAAACAACTTAAAATGAGACGGAGGGTGTATATTCAATCCATTTCAAAAAGGAAATAATCTTATTCGGTCAAGGTATAACTTTTGCAAGACTTATTGAAGAATTATTGTTTTCTATATTAATCTTGTGGAGTCAAGCTCCGTATATATACAAAGTTACACGACTCCTATCTATGGTAGGATATAAACAAGGAAACCCTATACAAAGGAAATCTACCATATATGGAAGATATTAAATATACAAAATATTTAACATGCTGCCAACTACGTGACCGGTGAAGGGCGAATGCCAAGACTGTGCCTGAAGTCGGAGAAGAGGAGAGAAGGTAGCCCTTTGGTGAAGATGTCGGCGTACTGGGAGGAAGAGGGAACATGGAGAACACGAACCTGCCCTAGAGCAACTTTGTCCCTGACGAAATGTATGTCAACCTCTACGTGTTTTGTGCGCTGATGCTGAACAGGGTTAGTCGAGAGGTACACTGCACTGACGTTATCACAGAAAACCAGTGTGGTGCGGCGTAGAGGTTGCTGTAACTCGATGAGGAGATTTCGGACCCAACTTGCCTCAGCCACGGCATTTGCAACTGCTCGATATTCGGCCTCAGCACTCGAACGGGATGTGGTGGCTTGTCTCTTGGATGACCAAGAGATGAGGTTGTCGCCAAGGAAAACACAGTAGCCGGATGTAGAGCGACGAGTATCGGGACACCCTGCCCAATCTGCATCAGAGTATGCCTGTAAAGAATCAGTACGTGTGCGGTGGAGAGTGATCCCATGAGTGGTGGTGCCGTGTAAGTAGCGGAGGACATGCTTCATGGCAGTGAGATGAGTGCTACGAGGGGCATGAAGATGGAGACATAGCTGCTGTACGGCATAGGTGAGATCCGGCCGTGTGAAAGTAAGGTACTGCAACGCTCCAACAATGGACCTGTATAGGGTAGGATCAGAGAGAGGTGTGCCAGACGAAGCTCCGAGTTTCGCCTTTGTATCAACAGGTGTGGAGATGGGCTTGCAGTTGAGCATGTCCGCACGTTCCAAGATCTCGTGAGCAAACTGAGTCTGATGAAGAAAGAGCCCCTCCGTAGTGCGCTGAACATTGATCCCGAGAAAGAAATTGAGATCACCCATATCTGTCATGGCAAACTCCCCCTTGAGCTGCTGAGTGAGGCGCTGAAGTAAGTGGGATGAGGAGGCAGTGAGTACGATATCATCGACATAGAGCAACAGATATGCCATGTCATTCCCTCGTGTGTAGACAAAGAGGGATGTGTCGCTCTTGCAGCCACGAAAGCCCAATGTGAGGAGAAAGCCTGCAAAGCGATGATACCAGGATCGGGGAGCCTGCTTAAGGCCATATAAGGCCTTTTTCAGTCTGCACACATAATGGGGCCTAGCAGGATCCTGAAATCCGGATGGCTGGCTGGCATAGACTGTCTCCTGAAGTGTGCCATGAAGGAAAGCATTCTTCACATCCAACTGATGGATCGACCATCCTCGTGAAAGTGCAAGGCTGAGGACAATGCGAACTGTGGCCGGTTTGACAACCGGACTGAAAGTCTCCTCATAGTCGATGCCGAAGCGCTGATTAAATCCACGGACCACCCACCGAGCTTTATACCTGGACAGATCACCTGTAGGGCCAAATTTGTGGCGGAAGAGCCACTTACCAGTAATAACATTTTGTGTGGGGGAGGGGGGGTACAAGTTCCCATGTATCGTTTTTAATCAAAGCCTTAAACTCATCACACATAGCATCATACCAGTTTTGGTCCTTAAGAGCACTACGGTAGGTAGGGGGGAGTGGGGAGATTTGAGCTGTGGTGCTGAGATCGAGGATATGTCTTGGGCGGGTTATGCCCGCTTTGGATCGGGTAACCATGGGGTGGCTGGGTATTGGGCCGTGGGGTGGAAGTTGGGCTTCGGTTTCGGGTTGAGCTGAGGTGGGCCGTGGGTGGGGTGAGTGGGCCGTGGGTGAGGTGGATTGGGAAAGG
>OOIL02001115.1:1340097-1370656 GCA_900332095.2 Cuscuta campestris | reverse complement strand
TATATCGGGGCCGGTTCCCGTGAGAATGCACCTTGTGGAGAGAAATGAGAATAAAATCTAGCTGTCGAATCTGATGTATCGTGCGGCTCGGATTGCATCTTGCGCTCAGATTTTGAGATAGTGCATTTTCGAAGGTTTATGATGCATTTCAACGGGATGCATTTTCGCACCATTTTGGTGCATCTAATTTTGATGAAATCTTGACCCTTAGATCTCACAATTTAAAGCACCAGATTCATTCTCATTTCTCTCCTAAGATTGCATTCTCACCAGAACCAATATATATATATATATATATATATATATATATATGTATGTATGTATGTATGTATATGTATATATATATATGTATATGTGTGTGTGTGTGTGTGTATATATATATATATATATATATAGGTATTGACTCCAGTGAGATGACACCTTACGATGAGATGACATGCTACGGTCAGATGATGCAAAGCTCACCACTGCCAACTACAAAGCTCACCAAGGAACTCTACAAAGCTCACCAAACTGTAAGGCAAAGCTCACCATATTTTTTCAACACTTTGAATTTTTTTTGAAAAAATAAAATCAAAGAAAGGGGTGCTGACTAGACTTTGACCGTTGATCGAGACCTTGGACTACCGCCGGCCACCGCCGGTCGCCGGAATCCACCACCGGTCACCGGAATCCGCCGCTTCTCCGTCACTGGTCGTCGGAATCCGCCGTCGCTCCGCTGCCGGTCGCAGGCAACCGCCGCCGCTGACCGGTGGTTGACCGGTGTTGCTTTTTTTATTAATTTTAATTTTCAAAATTAAAAAAAAGGTGATTTTTGGTGTTCAAAATGGTGAGCTTTACTTTATTTCTAGGAGAGCTTTGCATTGTCTATTGGTGAGCTTTGTAGTGTAGTGTGATGAGCTTTGTATCATCTCACCGAAACATGTCATCTCACCATAAAGTGTTATTTCATTAGAGTCAATCCCATATATATATATATATACACACACACACACACTCTTATCTTTCTTCATATGTAACATTATTATTATTGCTTAATTGTACATAATATTTAATTCTAATTATTTGTAAATGACAAACATTACATAATGTAATACTGATTAATTATACACTAAATATTATCTAATAATAGAAAAAATATTAGTATTGTTTTTCAACATTTTTTTGGATTTAATTAAATTAATCTAAAAAGATATTACTCCCTTCGTCCCCCTAAGATGTTCTCATTTTGACTTTTTGTGGTTTTTAAGGAGAGTTGAAAAAAGATGAAAGTTTACCAAAATACCCTTAATGAAAATGGGTGGAGTGTATTAAATGAGGTGGGTGAGGTGTAATAAATAAAGTAAGTGGGGGTAGTTGTGATATTTTACTTGCTAAAAAATGAAATGAGAAGATCTATTGTGAACAAAGAAAAAGGGCTATTGAGAAGATCTATGGGGAACGGAGGGAGTATTTGATTGGTTTTGATATGACCTGATTAGATCTAATATAATTTGATTTTAGTAAAAATAGCTAGACTAAATAAAAAATGACCTGACTTGTTTTTTTATTAGAAGCTCAATACAAAAATAGCGAGTTTTGAACAAAGGTTTTGTTGACGAACCCAAAATGACCCACTAAACAATAGGTCAGCCTGACCGAACCCGAACTCGACTACTGACTCGGTAATGTAAGGGTTTTCAAAATTTTTTACATTAATATGAAATATAATGTTATAAAAATAAGATTATAATTATATTTATTTTCTTACTATTCATTTTTAATGTATAAATTTATATTTTTAAATGAAATTTTAATGATATTGCATAATTATCTTACTTTTTTCTAAAATTTCTGCATATTAGTATTTTTATTCGTAATATTGATTTATATATCTAAAAATTACTTATAATTTAAAAAATGAAGATCATAATCCGTTGGATCGACCGAAACCATATTATATTGGGTCATGAATGCAGTTCTCAATCCGAATCTGAATTAACCAGAATTCGAAATGACCAAATCCAAACCCGATAGGATTGACATCATTAACTCTTTCTTATTAATGTTCTAAGGGGGTGTATTCAATCCAGACTCTGTAGGATTTATTTTGGGTTTTAAAAGTCAATGGGTATTTAATTAGGATTTTGAAAAATGCATTAAATTTTGGAGGTATTCATTGAGATTTTAAAAAATCGTTCTAAATATAATGATATTGAAAAGTTGATAGATTTTTAAGGATCGTTAAAAAAAATGAATTCTAATGGATTTTTGGTTTGAAGTAAGAATAAAAAATTTGTTTTGAAATCCAACCAAAGTCGCAGGTATTTTCAAGAGTCTGTCGCAAATCTCCTTCTTCGAAAATCTTCTTCTTCCCAGTCGGCGCTGGTTCTTCTCGATCTCCTTCCTCGCCGGCGATGGTTCTTCTGCAAATCTGATACAAGCCTTCAAGATAAAGTGATTCCATCAGGCGCTCCCTTGTTCAGCACTCCAGATCTGTCACAGTGTCACCGATTCCGAGGTCGTCGATTACGACAGCCGGCGGCAACAAATACCACAGAGGACGAGGGAGGAGCAGCGCAAACGGAGTCCAGTAGCTCTTCTCTACTAGGAAACGGAAGACATGACAATTCCTGGGAACCGAGAAGAAGTAGCGGCGTCACAACCACCGCCGCCGGGCCGCCGGTGCCCTTGGCTGGTGTATTACCACGGCAAAGGTTACAAAAAGCAGTCTTTCTGTTACGACATAACAGGACCCTCGCCGGTCAAGACACACATCAAGAGCATTCCAGTCTTGCGCGACAAAAAGGTTCTTTCTTGTGCTCACGGCCGCCTTGTTTTGTACGATTACAACGCCAAATCCCTGTCTCTGTGCAACTCGACCACATTCGACAATACCCTAATCCTGCCTGATCTGCATCACCTATGGAATCACAAGATCGACAGTTGTGTCCTCCTACTACTACCTCCTGGAGGTAATTTGACCCTGTTAATATTCTTCGAAGAATTGCCCTCCATAATGTTGTGTCGGGTTGGAGAAACAAAGTGGAGTGAAATAAGCTATGGGAAGTATTTGGAACCTTTTTTTCTAGAGGAGTTGCATAAAATAGCTAGAGAAAATGGAAGTCCCCTGTTTTTCAGGAGGGCTGTTGGCTTTGGTGGCAAAGTATATGCCCAGGTCGGTGCGGATTGGCTTGACGGCTTCTGCTACTCGATGATGTCGATCGAGATAGTTGAAGAGGGAGCGGCTGAGTTTGGGCTCGTTCTGCGTACGGTGAACGGGCCTGCTGACATGAGCTCTGGTTGCTTCACTCCTTACATCAATGTCTATATGTTGGAATCCTGCGGGGAACTCTTTTTAATACATTTTTCATCTGGAGCTCTAGTGTTTGAGGTCTACCGAATGAATTTTGATACTATGGCTTGGGAGAGGATGAAAAGCATCAAGGACGCGACTTTTTTCATTGGCGAGAACTACTGCTTTTCTTGCCCAACTTCAGGATCCGGGGACCGTATATATTTTACAAGGAGAAAAGATCATCGTTTATACTGTTATAACATGGAAGATGGCAGTGTCGTGATGTCTTCGCCCCGTCCGGCTATCCCCACCCCTTGGCCTTCTCCTCCTATTTGGATGATGCCCCAACTCACCCTCTCCATCAAGTGAGTTCACTAATTCATTCCTTTATATATCTATATATATTTTAAGATGAAAATGATGTTTGGCTAAGATTTTCTTTCAATATTTATATTACTCAGTACTTACTTCAACTCTTTTTTCCTTTGGGGTGGGGTGTCTTTGCAAAGGCTTATACTTTTGGTAATATAAAATGCTTTCATGCATGCTTAAAGCTTGAACCTCGAAACAAGAAGAACTCATGGTGCTTTTAGCTTTGTACTACTACCACTTCTGTTCCCTATTATTCTCGATTTTAGTTTTCTTTGCTTATTTTGAACTAAATGCTCAAAATCACAGAGTTTACTAACGCTCTTTATACGCTCAAAATACATAATAAGTAAAGCTAAAAGCTTATCCTCCTTTCTAATACACAAATGAAATGATGTATATTAATATTATTGAAGTTGATATCGAGATGAATCATGAATCTAACAAGATACTATATTGTTTCTTTACGTATAGATCATGATGAAGTGAGTGTGTGATTAGTGAAAAAAATTTGATTGTTGTATACTCCCTCCGTCTTATAAGTATAGTCACAAATGAAAAACACGGAGATAGAGTCAAATTTGACGTGATGTGGTTGAAATAGGAGAATAAGTGTAAAAGTGATTGAAAAGGGTAGGAAAGAGTAGGTTAATTGATTGAAAAGAGCAGGGTCGTAGGGATGAGTAGGTTTCAAGAGAGAGAGAGAGAGAGAGCGTGTAAAAGTGATTGAAAAGATAGGTTAGGTTATTTAAAAAAAAGGAAGTGTGACTTTAGTTTTAAGATGCCCGATTTTGAAAGTTTTACATAACTTATGGGATGAAGGGAGTGTATTTTGGAACTGCAACTTGTATCTATTCTAACATATGGTATTTCCTTTAGGCAAGAAAGTGAACACATCAACCATGATTGCAACATCAACAATCAAAGAAGAAGAAGCATTGTCATATCAAAAATGGAGTTGAGTGAAAAAACAGATGTTTGCATACAATTGTGCGACCTTCCTTATGATTTGTTGGAACATTTTTCCAAGCATCTCATAGCCATTGATTACATGAATTTTCGGGCCACTAGTAAGATATCCCAATCCGTTTGTCCTCCAATAAATTGGAGAATAGCATTGTCTGGAGTTGAAAAAAATGATTGTTTCGCTTCTCCGTTGCTCATGTTTCCTGACAGACACGAGAGCGTTTACAAATTCTTGGATCCAAGCGTAAATTGCAATGGTAACAATTATTACTTTATGAGAATGCCAGACTCCTTTGGAAGTCATATCATTCGCTATTGTAATGAGGGATGGGTTTTATTGTCTAAAAGCGGGTCGGGTGTTAATCTTTACAATCCGTTCAAGAGAGACATCATCACTTACAATTACAGTCATACAAGAATAGAAGATTGTCTGTTTTTTGTTGGAAAGCCACCAGGTTCCATGCACCCTATTTGTATTGATTTCTGTGATGGAATCCATGTTTTTGTATCAATCAATTTTGAACCTGGTGAAGATTGGTCTAGGGATGAACTGACGAGTGAAAAGAATTTTGATGCAGCAATGCAGACTAGTCCGGTCTTGTATAATGACGCTTTCTATTACTTGGATAAGATGGGACGACTCGGATATCTTGAAATAGATCTGCAACTAGTAAACATTAGGTGGGAAGTTCTTGAGAAGCCGCAAAGGCCAGCTGACCTGAAGTTTTTTTCTCACAACTTCTTGGTGGAGTGTGGTGGGGAGTTGATTTCAGTATTTCTTGGTCGTGCGGGAAAATGGGTTTATGCTTACAAGCTGAATAATAGTCATCAGGTATGGGAAAAGGTGAGCAATCTGGGAGGTTACGACTTGTATCTCAACCCAACTTCTTCCTCTGCCATGCCTTCTTCGAGTGGTGGAAACAGAATTTATTTCCCTTTGCTCCGTGGTACTGATATCGTTTACTTCTCCATGGAGACGGGCAAATGGCATTTCTCTGGAAGCCAACAAGATTCATCATCCCATCTCTATGGCACAAGATGGTACCCGAACTCTTGTTGGATTAAGCCGTGTTGGTAATTTTATACCCATTACACCTTCATCCAAAAGCCATTTTTTTAATCAAATTATACAGTTTGAGTTTTGCAGTATGCCTAAAATGTATGAGCATCATTACATTGTTATTTTTCAATCTGATCCTCTCTTTAGTGTGATATGTAAACTGGCTTTATTCAAGTTATCTTTCACTAAGTGTTTGATATTTTCAAACATATGTGCCATATTCTCCTGTTCACCACCCTCCGTCACGCCCCTCTTTCATAACACCTTTTCTGGTTAGCGGGTGTTGCCCCTCTTCCAGTGACCGCCCTCATGGGTGTTGCCCCTCTTCCAGTCATAGTTGTGTTATATAACAATATATCATAGTTTTCTTAAAATTTCTCTTTGGTCGATTAAACGAGTTTTGTACTCCTTTTATTTTTTTATTTTTTTTATTGTAGACATCAACGTGATTACATGAATGATTCTGGCCTTCAAGAGGATATGGTTTCTGTTGACTTTTAGCAAGCTGTGCAAGTCGAGCATCAAATTTCCAATTCCTTGAGTCTTGAACATTGGATTTTGGGAATCACTTCTTATTTTGTTATGGTCCTAAGCACAACCATCTTTTACTCCCTCCGTCTCGAAGTATTTGTCCACTTTTGTTTTTTTGGTAAACTTTGATCTCAAATTAAATAAAAATGAAATTAGATATTAATACAAAACTAGTTTTATTAGATTTATTATATAAAATATATTTCAGAATATTATTTTATCTAATCAATATACAATATATATTTTATTTAGTTATAAGTCAAAGGTTGAAAACAGTTGACTGAAAAAAGTCAAAACTGGACAAGTACTCTTCGACGGAGGTAGTACTAGTTTTTTTTACTCTGTTATGTCATGAAGTGCTTCTTTGGCGCAATTTGGGTGCATATCAATTTTGTTGACCTTCTCTCACATAATTTTTTTTTTATTTTTTTATTTAAAAAAATAAATACTCATTTAAATAGTAAAAAAATGTTTATTTTGTTCATATGTAGGTCTATGGTGGACTTTACGTCCACGGTAAATTTTGCCTATGTCATATTGTCATGTATCTAATTATGCGGTTTTGTTTTGTCCCTACCCGGTATTTTGATGTTTGAGAGAATAGAACAGTATATCTATTTTGCTTTTTAAGGTAAGAGAATTGGATGGGTTGAACAGTTAGTACTTACCAATTGCCAAATAAAGTAGCTTTGTAGGACGAATCAATGAAAAGAGATGATCAATGTACTCGAATATTAATTTGAATACATCATTGTAAGTTGCAGGAGCAGGCTGGAATCGAAGAGCAGACATTATGATTCACAAGAATATGATTCACAAAACTCTTTTTATCAACCAAAGAGAAATTTTAAGGAAACTATGATATACTGTTATACTAGTTTTCTGCCCCGTGCTTCGCACGGGCTTGTTATTAGATCTCGGTTTTATGGATTTGAGATGATTCTTGAGAATTGATGGTTTGGTTGATGATTTGATTTTCTTGGGTACTTTGGTTGGACATGTGTTAAAAGGTTGTGTACGCTATGGTTATTTAAGATTTTGTAATAATAGTACATTGTATCATTTTGTTTTGTGTAATTTGATGAGGTATATTTTTTTTGAGAGTTTTGGAATTTGACGTTGGTGGTTGAATAGTTATTTTATTGTTGTGATTTTAGATGTTGTTTTTGGTATTGTGTGTTTTGGTTTGTGTATTTTGTTTGATTTTTTTATTGGGTTAAGATTAGGAATTATGTAATGAAATTAAAAGAATGCATACATACACAGAGAGAGTTAGGTAGATATACAAAATAATTTGTAATGCGTAATATTGAATGGAGATTATAATATAAATGGGTAAAGATTATTTCTGGGAGCAATATTTGGAGTGTAATTGTACTTATTGTCTACAAATNAAATCGAGTGCGTTCATTGTATATCCAAATGCATCTTTGAGAAGGACTATTGCCTGTTTAGCCGCATCTTGTTCTGCACAGTTTTTCGTCGCATTGTTGCCTATAATGGGGATTTTTTTATCCATCTTCCATAGTGGATATTTCTTTTTTTGGTTTCATGGGTGTAATGTGCCTTTTGTAGATGCAATTGTTTAAGTATATGGGAAAGTATCCTTATTATATATGTAAAAGAGGGTTACACTATGGGTGAAAGTATCCTTGTCTTCTTCTAATTTCTGCAAAATATAGTAATGTTAGGGGTTGCATAATTTAAGTTTATTGTACTTATGTGTAGACATGTTTGGATAGTTTTGTTTATTGTAGAAGTTTAATGTTTTACACCAAAATAGAGTAACGTAATGATTTTTTTGTAAATTAAAGTTTAGAATATTTTTGTAATTATGTAATTATTTTCAATGAAGGTTGAGTTTAGGTCTTGAATGTTATACGTAAGAGGGGATTAAAGTTGTGTGTTTTTTTTTTGAAGAATGGAAAAGTTGGAGGTGGAGTAAAGAATAAAAGTAGTTTGGTATAAGGATAAGAAATGTTATGTGTAGACCAAGTTGGATACACATAGTGTTGTTGGTGGTAATATGTATGATAAACTTATCAGGAGATGTTGGTGGTCCTTCTTGTGGTTGTGTTGTTGTTGTTGTTGTTGTGTTGTTTTGGTTTTCTTGTGCAACCTTTGAGCGTATATTTATTTAATTATAATGGTGTGTTTAAAATGGTTGAATGTGTTATGTTACGTTTTTATATCGGTTGGTTTCTAATAGGGAATAACGGTTTTATTAATATTTTGGTATGGTATTGTAGCTTTCATTTTGTTTTAAAAAAATACGGAGTATTTGTTTTGGTATGTTTATAATGGGAATAGGTTAAGTTTTTATTTTTATTATGTTATTTTAAGGATGACATACGTTTATTCAAGGAGTTGTCACTACTTTTTTTTTGTTTTTTTAGTTTATTTGTTCAATTGTTAATTAAAATTGCCGTATTATTTCTCTTTAAAAGAATTTGTTTTTTTGGTCAAGTTGGTCGTTTGCTTTTCAACAAATTGTAGAATAAGGATAATTTACACGTTGGCTCCATGTTTTTACACGTTTGCTTTTCATTTACACGTCGGCTCTGTCCAACATGGCATTCATTTACACGTTGGCTCCATGTCAGATACACGTGTCAACACTCCAAGCATGTAACCCTCTTTTACATATATAATAAGGATAACACAACTATGACTGGAAGAGGGGCAACGCCTGCTAACCGGAAGAGGTGTTATGGAAGAGGGGCGTGACGGAGGGTGGTGAAGCCCCTCCTCATGCCCCATAACACATAGTCTTATCCCAAAAGGGCATTTTAGTGTATTTGCGCCAAAAGACAAGTTGACAAAGAGAGTGGGACGGAGTGAATATATAGGTTGGATTATTGGTGTCAATTTTCCAAATCATGGGGGTTACTGATGCTATTTGGTCGTCATTTGTATTCTTGGACCCCGCCACTGGTAATACTCCCTCCGTCCCTAAGTATTTGTCCACTTTCATTTTTGCACACCATCCAATGCACTTCTTTAATCCATTTTATCTTGTAATTTGTATATTAAAAAATTATAAAAATTATATATTAATAATCTATATGTTAAGACGAATCAAACAAGATCACACATGACTATTTTTAGACGTACACATTGAGAAAATTTGATGAGTCAAAGTGCTTATATGAACAGTTCCAAAAGTCAAAAGTGGACAAACACTCAGGGACGGACCAAGTATACGTCAAGTTCCGTATAATATAATCTTATATTCAATCCATTTCAAAAAGGAGTTTATTGCACCAGGCCTCCGTGTGGTTTGGTAAATGTACACCTTTACCCCCTATGGTTTCAAAACATACGTCGTTGCCCCTCATGGTTCTGAATTCTGATATCGCTACGTTAATGCCCCTCTAGACTAAAATATCATTCAAATATTCAGTGAATAGCCCTGTTGCCCCCTATGTTTTGAAAATTGGCACAAATGTCCATCTTTTCTTTATAGTTTTTCTTTTTTCTACTCCCTCTGTCCTAATTTATAATGCATGTTTTGATTTACGATGTTTGACTGTAATTATTTTCAAATTATTTTATAAACAAATGATATAGAGTTAAAAAATAAAGATTACATATTAAAGTCCTCCTCATGCCCCATGACAAATAGTTAACACATTTTTATGTTTAAAAGATGAAAGTTGCAGAGTACCTATGGCATCATCCTCCGAATTTAACAACTCCGTATTTGCTACATCTTCAGCGAATTATTATTAGAAAAATATACTCCATCCATCGGAATTAATTATCTCAATAATAAATTTTGACTGAACTTATTTTAACTTCATTTTATTTAAATAATACTCCGTAGTACAAAATTTCAAAATAAAAGCTATCTACAAACATTGGTGACAAATAAGATATGACTTGAGTATGCTATTTTAACAAAATGAGCAACGAAAAATAAATAAACAAAAAAATTTGACCAGAAGTGTTGTGCTGCTTAAGAAGGCAGAATTGTGTAGGGGCTTGATGTAAGATTGGGTGATAAATATTCACTGAAAGTAATATTCGGCGAATTCAGTTTTAATACAAACGAAAACAAAGTGTACAGATATAACTTTCACAATGAATTCTTTCTTTATCGTGATAAAATCAAACTGCCCAACAAGAAAAAAGATTGGACACCCAACAAAGAAAACGTAGGTTCAAAGAAAATGGAAAGTGTAAGATACCGGAAGAGAGGACTCGCCATTTAACATTTTATTTTAACCTCCAGAGTGGGTGGCCGGCGACGTTATGAATTGGCCATCCTTGTAAACGTGCACATACTGGTAAGGCAAAGCATGTTCATCCTACACACACACACACACACACAAAAATCAAATTGATTAAAGATCATATTCGTATATGATGTTGCCTACGCATTAGCAAGATAGTCTTTAAAAAAACTTGCATGAGACTAGTACTTTTTTAGTTAATATGAAATACTATTAAACATAAAATAATAGAAAAACCTTTTTTATTTGTTCTAGAATACAAAAGTATTAACTTTATGTTCCAAGGTGTGTTTTTTATTATAAATATTGTTGTCTCACTGTGAGATGGCCTCACAAAAGATCGAACCGTCTTCTTAAGGGAAAATATGTCAAATACTCGAGGGGAGTTATTAGGATATACTCCCTCCATCCCAAAAAAAGGCTCTTGGTTTGACTTGGCACAAAGTTCAAGGAAAGTGAAATTTATGGTTGAAAGTTATGCAGAGGAAATAAGGAGTTTTTTTTTTTGAGACGGAGGGAGTATTAATAAAGAGAAGCAGCTATGTCAAGTACTCAAGTGTGTGGTCTAGCAAAGGATACACATACCCAATCAGTATCAGGTCCAGCACTAGGCACCAAAATATTGATCTCACTGGACTTGGATGTGGTGACAGAAGCCTCCAAAGAGTCCTTGCTAAGGTATAACTGGCACCCAGATGTATTATCCACCGAGATTGTCGGTGCCACACCCTATAAGAAAAGGCAATCAAGATGAATTGATTTGAAAAGCTCCTTCCAAGTTTCCATATCATAAATAAAATTAAAAAACAAATTACCTGGCATTGCACCTCTACGCCACTGCAATTGACAATTTCAAAAGCTGCCACAACATCCTGTTCCCCAAATTTGTATGTCACAATGTTAGTAAGTTGTTGATTTTACCCATCCAGCGAGAATCTATGCTAAAAAGAAAACCCCACTTACCGAGAATACAACTCCCATCTTAGTGCATTTATCAATGGTTATGTTATTAACTTTTCCTGCAAAGTATAATCAAGGACACAAGTTGATTTCCTCAACTTAAACCGCATAAACAAAACATACTACCATGTAGTTTATCATTACAAAAAGTTACGACAGGAGAAAGTTATATCCAGTGAAAGCAGGAGTTACCCTGGATCTGAAGAACAGAATCTTTACAGCCAAAGATGTATACAGACTGCTTTGCATCACAGTCATCAATGACTAAATTTTTCTTCCCAATTTGATTCTCCACTACCCATCTGTCAGCAACATAGCCTTGTTATTCAACATATCAAATAGGAAAAAGGAAACATGAAAATTATTTGCTACGTACTTGCGGCCCATTTGGAGCTCTAATTTTGGAGGTCCTGCTTTAGAGAATGAGGGTGAGTTAACACGGTTATCCTTTTCACCAGCTCCAACAATGCCAGTTCTATCTGCCCGGTTCTTTGTTTTCATATCATCAGTTACCTTTCTCAACCCTAGAAACAGAATCTCTTTAAGAATAAATGATAAAATGAATTCTAAAGACGAAAGCAAGAAGGAAAATTACCAGAAGTTACTTGCTTCCCTGAACTTATTTCTTCAAAAACAGCAGCCATTCCTTTCTTTGGATGCGATGATGAAGGCTTAGGGGATTCGGTGTTAAAAAGTGAAGCTGAGGGAGGAGCTGGAGGTGCCGGAGTTGTACCGGGCACTTTTGCCGGCGGCGATACATAAGTTCTCCCAGTTGCATTCCAAACAGGACCCAGAGGATAGTGAGTTTTAACATATTCTCTCAATCCAGGCAAATACAGCTCTTTCAAAGCTTTTGCCCACTCAACATGATTTGGATCTTTGTTTCTGTACTCCACAAGAATCTATCATATGTAACACGATAAAGAGGTCCCAAAATTAATAATTGAACTAGTTTCAATATTCAGTGATGAGAAAAATGTTGTGAGAAATGGCAAACATGAAAAAGCATCACGGGAGCACTTTGAAATAGTTTCAATATTCAGTGATGAGAAAAATGTTGTGACAAATGGCAAACATGAAAAAGCATCACGGGAGCACCCTGGATTCCAACATGGTATAGTACCAGCAGTTTAATTGCAACTTTACTAATTTTATACTCTCTCTGTTCGAGATTAATCATCTCACTTTCCTTTTTAGTCTATCCCAAAAGCATTGTCACACTTCTTTACTTTCCTAATAAACTAAAAATTTCGTGGTCCACATTTTTTCTTTTTTCTAAACAAATTTTAACCACAATTTTTGCTTTTCAACACTTTTCTTAAACTCCAGGAAAGGCAGGAAGTCAAAATGTGCCAATTAATTTGGGACGGAGGGAGTAAGTCACAATTTACACCTTCCTTCACCTAGTAGGGGAATATTATGCGGATGATCCAAGAAAATAAGAGAACAACAACAACAACAACCCAGTTAAATCCCACAAGAGTAGGGTCTGGGGAGGGTATGTGTACGCAGACCTTGCCCCTACTCGAAAGTAGAGAGGCTGTTTCCTAAGAGACCCCCGGCTCAACATCGAAAGTTGCATTGCTTGACTAACTGCTACTTCAAGAAAATAAGAGAAAGCTCAGGATACCTTGTTATTGTAAAACTCAGCCATCTGCCAGCTTTCTTCAACATGGGCTATGGGCATGCTCATACCTATTAACAAAATAGTAGGTTAAATAACTGAGCAGTACACAAAAATGCCATGGAAAGAGATGAACACTCATCCTACCACAATCTTTTCCTGTGTAAGCAATCCATGCCAGTGCTGCTAAACTATCAGCAGCAGCCTTCAAGTGGTTGAAGAAATCAGATCTCCGTCCTTCTGTCATTGATGATGCCTTCATAATAACGTCATTCAAAGGCTTCAAGAACTCACTGAGACCCTTCACGTCAGGTTTCTACAGAATAAAAGACTAAGGTGAGGGACAAAGGGCAAGACAAGTAGCAGAAACAACACACCATTCTCTCTAGTCTATACATTAATGACTCTAATATGGCACAACGACACAGTTCAAAGAATGGTGAGGACTACTTATAATTCACTTGCAAATGAAGACATTGTAGAGTAAATTCACACAATATCAACATTGTCTATATCTCTTGTTGACAAAATCTTCTTAAACTAGACAAATTATTAATGTTTTATAGAATAGCTCGGTTGCCTTCTTCATCCTGATCAAGTGAACACTTTCTTTTCAACATTTCTCAATGAGTAGTTCCATTTTCGTTCTTAGCATTAATCAATCAACTGTCTAAAGGCTATCTTTGGTCTACGAAATTGACGAGGCAAAACCTTGTTGCTTTTAGTTACCACATCATTGTTTGTTCAGATTCTTCAGATTCCTCCACTGCGGTTGAACTTTTTTCGGGCAAACATTCTGTTTATGTGGATCACACTTCAATGGAGATTTCTGATTGGTGGCTCTTTAATATGGTTGGTGGCATTAGTCCAAGGATTATCCCTCTACTAGCGGGAGCATTACTTAAGTTTATCATGAACTTTTATCTTCCACTTGTACCCAAAAAAAAGGATAGTTTGGTTGCAAGGGGGGAAGGGATCAAAGTTTACTACTCCCTATTAGGCTAAAAATCATAAGCATTCAGTATTTCATCATATTTTAAACAAAAACCCGATGTCGGTAAAAGCAAATTAGGCATGCATCTTCAAACATCTCAAATTTGATGCAGATTTACAAATGATGTCAAGCACAATCAAAGATCTCTACAATGATTAAGTGCAGCGAGCATTGCCAAACCAAGGGAAAACGCACCAATTTGAGTTAATTCCAGAAAGAAAATTTAATTAAAAAAGAAAACCTTTGTTTCTTTGATCCTGATGAGAAGCTCCTTCTGGGAAGAGAATGCATCCTTGACAACCTTGGTGACATCCAAAACAACTCCACCAATCTTGTCAGCAGCACTGCAAAGCCTCCCGACGCACTGCGAAATCAGATCTTCGAACGCGATGATGGATGGATCCGATGCCGCCGCCGCAGCAGCAATGTCACCGTCGCGCGGTGTTCCCTGGCCAAATCCGCCGGACGACAGCACTTCCAGACGAGCCACCGCCGATTCCAACCGCTGTAACAACTTCTCATCCATCCCAACGAACGTCTCTCTCTCTCTCTCTCTCTCTCTAGAATCTGTGGACTCGGAATAGATCTGAAGATTGTTGGTTGAAGAACATATGTACCTCAAACAGGTATGAACATATTTCCCTCTTTTTTATTTCTTCACTCATAAAGGGTCTTTAATTTATTTTTTTTAAATATATATTCGAATGAAAGTGTAGTGAATAGTGATTGGAATTTGCCGGCAACGTGGTGGATAAACAGTGATTTTTGGCCATTTTCTTTCTGTCTTTTTTCTATTAAAAAAAAAAGAAAAAAAAAGAAAAAAACAACAGCAGCGGTGCTGGGAGGAAGGGGAATAAAATCCTCTCTAGGGACAAAGGAATGAATGTGCGTAGATGACACAAAGAAAGAGTAACCTCTCCCTCAAACAATGGATTACAAGTTGTCCTCTTTCATTTATTTTTAATTTAATTTATTTTTATTTTATATTGTTTATTATTTATTCTTATTGACGAAGGGCATGTTTGAAAAGAACGTTAGAGTTTAGAGTTATAGGTTAGAATTAGAAATTAGAGTTAGAGTTTAACTTTCTGCGTCAGAGTTATTATTTAGCTGTTTAAATTTTTGTTGTTTGGCAATTGAACATTTTAAAAAACTAATACATTGAAAATTACTAAAATAGCCAATTCAACAAGTACTATACTTTAAAAGTTTGTTGATATTGATATTCTTCGAGTAATGATCTTTCTAACATTTTTTTACTCATATTTATTTTTAATTTAGGTTAACAAGTATTTAAAATAATTTTTTTAGAGTTAATTGTTAAGAAAAGAAATGATGGAATTTTGTAAAAAAAAATACGGAGTAAAATATAAATGACCCAAGAATCTAATACCCCCCTTTCCCAAATTAAACTGTTTATAAAATTACAAGGTTTTTCTAAGAAATAAATCATGGAATATAAGGTTTTTCATTATTTTAAAACATGAATAGCCTATAAATTACAAATTTTAGAAAAATTTCTTTATAAACCACATTACTGGTACATCTTGTGGAAACATCTTTTGCGTTTCATGGGAGGCCCGGAGGGTGTGCAAAGTGGCCAACCGCACAGGGTACCTTAAAATTTAGGGCACCATATTTTTAAATTTGTTAATATTTTTAAAGCAAACGTATTCTAAAAATATAAAATAGAACACAAAATATAAATTTTGGACTGGGCCATTTTTATTTTTATATTTTTCGGGGCCGGCCCTGCGTTGTATATAAGAATCTTCAAACCATTTGATTTATTACTCTTGAAACCGTAATATATAGTCATGGGGTGAATGTACTCTTTCTCGGGGGGGGGGAATGGCTCCTAGTGGCACTAGCCATCTCCTTTTTTTTTATTCCCCAACTTAAAAATACTACTCCTATATTGAACCAATAAGCCAGTATGACCCCAACGAAAAAACTCACTCACATTTTAAATCCTAACTACGAGTATATTTCTACTCGTATGTTGCACCACAAAAAAAAATTAGAGTATGTATTACATATCAATAGCACTTAGTCTTACTATTCGTTGTGTTAGTTATCATTATTTTTAAATCATATTAATATAAATGTTGAAAAAATAGTGTTCTATAACATGCATAATCAATTAAAATGTCAAATCGAACACACTTTGCTAGCAATATTCAATACTTTGTCTTCTAATAATGATTGCATTATTTTTCTTGAGAAATACTAAAGCATTTGTGCATAAAAAATTCAGCATACACTTAGGGGCTGTTTGTTTCAGCCTCTTAATGGTTCAGATGTTTGAATGATTCAGCACTTAATGGTTCAGACTGTTTGTTTCAGCCTCTTAATGGTTCAGATGTCTGAATGGTTAAGAGATTTGCCTCTGAATGATTAAGTATTATACAGAGTCTGAATTGTTAAGACCTCTTATCTGAATTGATCAGACATTTGCCTCTGAAAAGTTAAGCAATATACTAGATCTTAATGGTTCAGACCTCTTACTAGTTCAGCACTTAATGGTTCAGACCTCTTACTGGTTCAGCACTTACCTATTCAGAAGTTGCCAAACAGCCCCTTAGTATGAGATACATATGTACTTATCATTATAAAAACTATATACTTTTAAAATAAAAAAAATTATAGATTATTCAGCATACACTTCAAACCTCAAGAAAATTTAAGTCATTAATCCAAGATTTTCACATGAGAACAAATGCCATGTAAGCAAATCCAAAGAGCAATGATGGATGTAATACCTTTGCCTCATTAATTGAGGGCAAATATTCTCTCATCTACATGCACCTCTTCATAGTACAAATCAACTTCATTGTATTGGATGAGATTAGGATCAGAGCTAAAAATGTAAACAAAAGTTTCTTTCCCAGAGCAACATAAAATTAAAGTATAACAAATGCGAAGGGAAAATCAATTTCACATAAAAGGGGGATTAGAATACCACCACATCCTGCTTCCCACAAAAATCTATTTGAGTGAATAACAAAAATCTATTTGAGTGAATAAAAAGTACTTTAAAAGTACTCTAGACTACGTTTTGAAAATATTATCTTACACTTGATCTAGAATACTCCACAATATATTATTTCTTCAACTTAGCTTATCATCTTAGACTGAATCAAGAATAGTAAATCTTGTCTATTAATTTACACATTGAAGCTTGTATTTTTGAAAATATGTTAGTCCAATTATTGATGCAAGTTGGTGACCACCCTTCATCTTTCTTCTCATTGTCTCTTATAAATTAATTTGTAGATCTAGAAAACTATGTTAACTCGTCTCTTCTAGTGAAGAAAAGAGAACCCTTGCCGATTTTTTAATAGATCAATGTCATCAAAAAGTACTACAAATATTTCAGACAATCTCACTCAAGATATTTGCCTCACTACCGAGCCTTGAATCAATTTTCGTCCATTTTACACAACACTTTCAAATTTTCAACTTTCGATCGACATTAATCAGGCAGATCCACAAAATAAGGTATATTCATACTTAGTACTTCATGATTTTCCCAGGAAAAAATTACCTCAAAAATGGGAAAAAGAAATTTTATACAATTTTGCTTGTTGTGACATGTCTCTTCATCCACAACATCTTTTTAAGTAAGATCCTTGAGCAAGATTAATATTGAAGGGTCTGATACGATGATACCCAACCCAGACAACGAGGACCAACGGGAGCCTTTGGACGACCAAGCACATGTGGTCGAGGCACGAAGGAGTCGACGCACGAGACGGGCGCCGCCATGGCAGAAAGACTATATGCCGTAGCTTTATTCATTTTATTATTATTAAATACTTTTAAATTATTGTACTTAGATTTTTATAGGTGAGCACAATTATAAGCTCCTTCGAGGGTTTCTTTACGGTTCTTTACCTCGTCGCTTTTCTTGAACCGTCAGGTTAGATAACGTAGTTAATAGGTTAAGGGTTTTGTATTATTATAAAAAGGGGAGTTAAACCCTACGTATGGAATAATATAAAAAAAACCTAAGCCCTAATATCTTCTTCCTCTTTGGATCGCGCGCCGTGCGATATTCTTCTTCTTCCTGCGCCTCTTCTTCTTTGGGAGCCCGGTGACGCTCGAAGTCGCCTTACCCTTGTGTGATCTTTTATCATTGGTGCTTTCATTATGTCTTCGGATACCACTGTCACGCCGGAACGACTGACGGCCATGGACAACCAGTTGGAGACCTTGCGTCACTCAGTGTCGCAGATGCAACAAGAGTTGGAGGCGCGGTTGGATGCACAGTCAGTCCGTTCGGAGGCCTTGTACTCTCGCCTGGAGGCGTTAATTATGGCCAACCGGACGATTGTCCAGAACACCCCTCGTCGCCAGCCTGGGGAGACCGACGTTGTGGGTGGTCACCCCTACGTTCCAAAGCCCAAATTGGAACCGCCCAAGTGCGACGGTTCCGTACCTCTACGTTGGTTATACAAGGTAAAAGAGTACTTTGATTTCTATGCGACGCCTCCGGATGAACGTTTACGTTGTGTGGCGTTGATGTTGGAAGGTTCGGCCGCGGATTGGTTCCGTTGGCGTATGACTAATAGGATGATATCTGATTGGGATGATTTTGTTGCGAAATTTAAACTCCGGTTTGATCCCCTTCTCTTTGTGGATTACTTCGGCCAACTCGCGAAACTCCGGCAACGGGGTAGCGTCATGGAATATCAAGAGGAGTTTGAGAAGCTGTTGCAGCACATTACGGGGGCCAGTGAGGACATCTTGATTTCTGTTTTTCATGCCGGACTGAAACATCATCTGCAACAGGAGTTAAGCATGCTCAAACCGACCACACTCTCTGAATCCTTCACTATGGCACGGGAACTGGAGGCTAAACATTCGGCCCTTCTCCAGTCGGTCCATTCACGGCCATACTCCACTGGTGCAGGCGGCACCAAAGGGCCGGTCCAGGGACTTCGGGCAGCCACGACAGCCCCCCTTCTGCCCACACCTACCACGACGCCACAACTAGCGGAGCCTTACTCGGGCCGAGAAATAAGCCAAGGATGCTAAGGAATTGTGCTACAATTGTGACCAAAAGTGGTCCCGAACACACAAATGTGGGCGCTTTCTTCTTTTATGTGGTGACGACGACGACGAAGAGGTTGAGACGGAAGGAGTGGTATTTTAACCCATGCCATGCACGGGTGGGACGAAATTTCTTTATTGTAAAATATAAAATATTTAAACAACTTGATTTTTTTATGTTATATACCATTTAAATTATATATACATACACACACGCGCACACACACACACACACACATATATATATGTATGTATGTATGTATGTATGTATGTATGTATGTATGTATATATTATATATCTATGTGTGTGTGTGTGTGTGTGTGTGTGTATATGTATGTATGTATGTATGTATGTATATATGTATATATTATATATGTATATATATATATATATATATATATATATATATATATATATATTCATTGAAAGTATTATTATAAATGAAATGAAAAAATAAAAATTT
Organism: Cuscuta campestris; assembly: GCA_900332095.2. Taxonomy (NCBI): domain Eukaryota; kingdom Viridiplantae; phylum Streptophyta; class Magnoliopsida; order Solanales; family Convolvulaceae; genus Cuscuta; species Cuscuta campestris. The sequence continues at coordinate 1,351,122 of OOIL02001115.1, read as the reverse complement.
AAAACAATATTCTAATGAAAAATAAATATCTCTCTTTCTAAATTAAATGTACTCAATGATAATAAAATCGTAAATAATGTTAGTGTAATATAATAAGTCATAACGATATATTTTGTTTTAATCATTTGTATTTTATAATATAATAAAAATAAGTTTAAATATGTTTTTATACCCTATAAAATAAGAAATTTTTGTTTTTAGTCTCTGTAAAATATTTTTTGATAAAGTCATCCCTACAAAATATTTTAATTTGAAAATAGTCCTTAACGTAATTAGCACTTCTAATTTGATGAGATAATACATTTATTTCATACTAAACATATTAGTCATGTATTTCTAACTACATCTAAACCCTAAATTGTGTACGTATTCATATTACATTATTACATATATTCGACTCTCAAATTTCTTACGAATATAATATAATCAAAATTTGAAAATTGGAAATGCAATTTGATAAAACACACAACTTAAAAGTCTTTATTACAAATGCAATTTTATAAAACACACAACTCAAAATTGTGTGTGAAGTAATTGCAAATCTAAAACTAAGCTATTGAGTACAAAATAAATATGTTATGTCAACAACTTAAAAGTCTTTATTACGTATAAAGATCATTATCAAAATAAATTTTTTTGTAAGGATGACATAAACAAAAATTATATTTCAGGGACCAAAAACAAAACTCACCTATTTTTAAGGGACTAAAAATATATTTAACCCTTAAAAATATTATAATAAATAATAATAAAATAAAATATCTGTAAATTAAACCATAAATCATTTAAGAACTTTTAGCCATAATTTTTTAGTAATTATATCAAACCATGAAATTAATATAATCAAATTACCAAATAATATCTAATATATTTTACCTGCTTTAACAATTTATTTTCTAATCTTATGATGTTTTATAAAGTTTCATTGTAGTTTTAAAATAATTTTTTTGTTTATTAACTTACATGAATATTTTACTCCATCCGTCCCCAAATAAACTTCATCTTTTGTTTTTTCTTTGTCCCCAAATAAATTTCTATTTTCCCTTAAAAACCCCCTTTTACCCATTATTTTTTCATACCCTACCTATCACATCATACCTTTTTACTAATAATCTACATATCACATCTTACTTTTACACATCACATCAAGGGTATTTTTGAAAACTCAACACAAAAATATCTCTCCCTTAAATCCTCAAAAGGTCAAAAAGGGAAGTTTATTTAGGGACGGAGGGATTAATAAATATAATCAAACTGACTGCTTCGATTTACATATATCATAAAAAAATTTATTTAGAAGTGAAGAAATATGTTATTAATTACTTAGGGCCAATTTGGTGAATTTTGGAGATATTATAAGACGTGGGTTATGAAAACTCAGAGAAATGATATGGATTTTGTAATCTGAAATGATTTTATTTGGAGAGATTTAAATTCAAGATTTAATTAGTGATAAGCAAGGGTGACTGGCAACGGGAGTGGTTGGCATTCACAATGGTAGCGAGTGGCGAAGAATAATCAACAGTTGAGAGAGATATCAAACTTTCATATTGATATCTCCCAAATTCAGGAGATATTGAGACCATCCATTTTAAAGATTTATAATATCTGGAGATATTAAATTTGATCTCTTTTGGCTTCACCAAACACCAGAAAAGGATTAGGATATCTAGAGATATCAAAATTCATATTTTATTTGCTCACCAAACACACCTTTAGAAGTTTTGGAATAATTGAATAAAAAAATATGCATAATTAGGAAATACGGAGTAATTTATTACAAAAACGAATATCTCTATTCTCTTCCATAATTAATTGTACCGAATGACTTCATATCATAGTATTAACTTCTCACTTTCTATAATATGTTTTACGTGTCAGAAATGTCTCGTAAACAACATCACATCTCAGCTTCTTAGAGATTAAAATATCAATTTTATAAATAAAGGATCAATTATAAACATATTTGATCCTTTCCTATAAGAATACTTTTAAACGAAAAATATATCATTATCAAAATTTTGTTTTTTTGTGTATGCACTTAGTTAAAAATTTGATTCATAAAAAATCCTAGTCTAGAAATGGCAAGTGATAATACCAATTTTATATTTTCACTAATTTTTTGCTACATCATAATAAGTTTTATCATAAAATTATACTCCCTCCATCCTAAAATTAACTTCTCGTTTTGATTTTTGCAGTCAAATTTTTTAAACTTTGACTCTATATTACAGAAAAAATATATTGAATTTTCATATAAATTTATTATCAATAGATTCATTTTGAAACATAGTTTTGAAATATATTATTTTTATTATATATATTCTTATAAAAATGGAGATACTAATGGTCAAAGTGTCGCATTGGAAACCGTGAAAAGTCAAATGGGAAATTAATTTTAGGACGGAGGGAGTATTTTATATAATTGTTTTCCTTTGATAATTTTATTTCCGACAGTTCTATATTTATCTTTCACAAAGTTGATCTTATAACATAATTAATTTTATCAGAGCATAACAAATAAATAAATGAATTTCTTTTTAAAAATAAAAAATATAAATACTCAATTAATGTCACGAAATAATGAATTCTTTATTTGTCATAAAACTTTTTACGTAAAATTTTTCCAAAATTTGAATCATTATTAAATTTCTATTTTAAAATTAAAAGAAAGGTCAATTCATCATTAATAAAATTTGCCACATAAGCAACCAATAAAGGCTTGTCATCTCACCTTAATATAGCCTACATAAGTTTGACACTTGGCGACTTTCTAGCAAACAGAGTATTAAAAGATTATATTTTTTATAACTAAAAAGAAATTTTTATACAATCCTTTTTTAATTATGAAATATTATAAAAGGTTAAGTAAAATTGTAACAAAAATCACCCTAACTTGAATAGTTAGGAACTCAATTAAATTACCAAGAGGAGAAATTTACCTAAATAGGACTAAAACATAATGACTTTCCCAATATAGGACCATATGTTTTTATTTCCCAATGTAGGACCTTTGGTCATTATGAAGTAGTCATTATTCAAGTAAATGTCCATCATTACTGGACATTATTCCTCCCACTAGGTCATTATTAAGTCATATTTAGGAAATAAAAAAGTTTAAGTCCTACATTAGGAAAGTCATTATGTTTTAGTCCTATTTAGTGCAAATTTCACTTACCAAGAGATCTTGGGTTCAAACCCCATTTTAAATCGCGCATGATTATATTATATTCTCAACTGGATAAAGAACATGATTAAAGTTTGATAGTGTGAATTGTAAACAGATAAATTAAGAGACAAATCACGTACGAACTGAATTTGAGTACATTGGAATGCATGCATGCATATATGGAGTAGCTAGTTGATCGGTTTACGTCGATCTATATAGGATACACGTACTAGAAATAATATAATGACAAAGACACAAACAATGTCAAAGACAATACACTGAAACTTTTTTTCTTGTCCTCTTTCCCTTGTTCATATATAAGAAAAGGGAGAAAACAAGAAATTATTAATAAACATAAGCATGCACGAGACGCCTGATGGAGATAGATATATAAATGGGTTTGAAGTTTGTTTTCTTATACTCGATCATTAGTGGTGGCCTTTACCCCTATCACTTGGTCCAGAATGAAATTTCCCTAATATGGTGGCGGCAAAAGTACTCTCCATCGACGACGGATTATTATTAAGCTTTCTTGAAGACTCGACTTGAGTGAAGATCAGTGCCCCACATAGCATGATAATCACCAAGAACAGCAATACCCCATGATTAGTAGTGGTAGTAGTAGTAAGACCCATTGACATTATATATATTGAGTTATATATATTTATATATTTATTACCCTCTCTACACTGATTAAATGTTGGGAATAATGTTTTGGATGCATACATGACAAACGGGTTTTGATCCGCTATTTATAGGTGTTTCTTCTTGACTTTTTAGAACTTTTACAACCTATGTACAGATCCAATATGGCTGTACTCTTTTAATATACACTCCGTAGCTTCTTGGTTGTCTCAATTCATTGTATAATACCTTTAATTTCTTTTGACGCTATAAAACTGTTAAATTAATTAATCAAGTTTTCTACCATAGAAATCTTTTGTCCATATAAGTCAAAAGGATGTTCCAATATTTCTTTTGAATTTTCCATCTTCTGTGTTATAATTTCGTCCATGATTGTTGTAATTAGTTCTAAATCTCATTGATGTTAGACGTGAATGATGTTATTATTTCCCTAATTTTAGCCCATGATTGTTGTAATTAGTTCTAAATCTCATTGATGTTAAACGTGAATGATGCTATATATATATATATATATATATATATATATATATATATATACACACACACACACACACACTCCATTCATTTATACATAAAAATTTGTGATGTTTGATTCAAGTTATATTAAATTTATATTATTTTTTATGTGCATTAATATTTAAAAATAAAGTTTACATATTAAGAAATACATTAAAGTGATTTACAAGGATTATTCCTTTTTTCTTCATATATTTTTTTGTATTATATAATCCAAAAAGTGAAGTGATTTTTTTACAACAAGTTCTACATATGAATATCAATCCTATTATTTAATGTTAAAAAGATTAGTTTTAAAAAAAAAAGAATACTTTTAATACATATTTATTCAAGTATATAGTATATATATTACTTGAAACAAATATGTAACAAAAAATTTCTCTTGTTCAGTTGGAGGGCACCTTGTATCTGCGTGTATAAGAGGTTAGAGGTTCTACTCCTAGGGGCTAAGGTTTTTGGCCAATTTTTGTATAAAAAAAAATGATTGGACCGGTTGAACTGACCGGTTCACACCGGTTCGAAGTGGTTTGATGCATGACGCGATCTAAAGGACCAGACCGAACCGGTTTGACCTATGGTTTGCTGGTTCTCGGTCCAAACCGGCCGGTCCGGTTTATAAACACGAAGGCTGGAATTAGGTTGTCTTTAGAAGAACAAATTTTGTACAACCGAGAAAAAAAATTCACCCAGATGCCACCTCTAAAGAATTGATTGATTACTATCAAGTATTTACCCATAATATATTGCAATGCAACTCTTGAACTTTTGACATGAACTATTTCATATGTTCGCCTGTCATCAATTGTAATCATATATTTACATGATTATCTTCCTCACATTAACATCAAATCAAATTCATAAAATTTCTACCAAAATTGGGATTCATCCAGCTAGTTAGTGTCAAAAAATTTCCATCATAAACATAAAAGCAAAACTGAGTATAAAGGCATACCGAATTCATGCTCCCCATTCTCAAGGCTACTACTACCATGTACCACATTCCTGCACACATACGAAAATCTTAGGTTCAATACCAAAACTTCTAGACCCCCACCCACACCCGAGAAAAGAAAGAAGATTTAGATGACCTTCCAGTTTGTAGAGAAAAGTCATCCCTGATTTACTACGTATAACATCAAGAGGATTCATAGCTCCTTTAGTCATATTCACTTTCGTGCTGATGCAACAATGCCAATCCACTCCCAAGCCTATCAAAATAGGATCAAGGTCTGATGCTTCTTTAAACAACTCAAAAAAGCTAAGGACTGCTCATATAATTCTTACAATCAGATTAGGAGGTTATTTATAAATGCGGAAAACACAGCTACACACAACAGTACCAGATGAATAATCAAAGTTTCCGATGAATACTTTACTTTGAAATGCTAATTGACTTCAAGGAGAATATTCAATATTTGAGGACATGTTGGAAAACAATAAAGCAGTACTAAGGAAACCAATTGTCACATGTTTATGTTAATCAAAAAAATAAACCAAACCATGTTATGCATACTTTAGCCTAGAAGTAGCAAATTATCACGGAGAGCTAAACCAAGATAAGAAACCTTGATGGTCACTGAACCAAGTTTTTGTAAAAGGGGATGGGGATTGTTATTTTCCAAAGTAAATTGTAAGTTGGATAAAACCACAAAGAAAATTTTAGCACAACCAACACTAAGAACATATATATTTTTTGATAAGAACTTAAAATAAAAGAAGTAGAACCAAAATTCAAGACCTCAAAACTAAAATTTAGAATATGAGGGGTGTTAATCAAATTAAACCCAAAAAGATGTTAAGAACCTCAAACAGACTAAAAGCCATTAGAGTTATAGCAGAAAACTTATATGGGATGAAACTCTGAAAATAATTGCACAACCGGTTACTTAAGAGCAATAATACTACCTGAATAGGAATTGATGACACAAACATATATACTGCAGCCAATCAGCATTGTCGGCAAGATTGTTCCCAACACAAAAGTCCAACCACCAAAGTTGTTTGTATCCTTAGTCTCCATCATAATGAATAACAGACTAATGAAAAAGTGTAATGAAGTAAAATAATTTTGATTATGTCAGGAAAAATGTCATTTCTCTGATCTTAATGAATAACTAAAAATAATGTAAAAGTATAATGAGTTAAAATAATTTTGTTTATCTTGTCAAAAGAAAACCATTATTTTAAAAATGAAGAACATGACTCCCTTTTTCCACTATTATGTCATCCTACCAATATTTTAGTTTTTGGTAAATTATATTCATAAAATTTATAAATGAAATTGACACTAAAATTTGAACATGAATGAAAGCTAAAAACTGAGGAAGAAGATTGGAAAAATCAACTTCGGCATTAGATTTTTCTATAAATAAACTTAGCTCTCACTTTGGATCTAACATTAAACTAAAAATCAAACTGAAATTGTTTTGGGTTCTACAAATTCTTCAACAAACCACTGAATCAGAACGGAGACACAGAAATCATATGCTAAAAGTGAGATTTCTCACCATTGAAGATTCTGAAACTGCATGCCCCTTTGTAAGATGGAAGAAGATGAGATTTTGTCATTCCTCTGGAACGTATCATGGGAAAAGAATGCTGGAGTGTACGTCAATTATAGCTTACGAAGAGCATTCATTCTTTTCTGTGCATGTTTCTCCCTAATAGTCAAATTCTAAAACTGGTTATCGATAAGAAACATTCAAAAATGAAATAATCAGAGAAAAGTTGATAATACATGTGTAATATATAGATATATATAGCAGATCATAATTATATAATAATAATAATAACTGCCCTCTTAATTCTTCTCCACATATAAGATTTTTTTTAAATGCATGATATATAAATGGGAACCTGTGAGCGGTAATGGAACAAACTTATTTTCCAACGTGGGCTGAATGTGTCTAAGAATTTCATTAGAGCTTCGGGCCTCTCTGGGAAAACAAATCGGCAAAGAAGTTCATCTTGTACACATGATATATAAAAGAAGACCAAATAATGAGTACTGGCATACTTGTGAGAAGTGTATGAAAAAACCAACATGAAGCTTAAAAGGTTTCTACCATCTAGCATTAGAACATTTTACAGATTCTCCAAATTGTAAGGCAAAATTTTGCAAGCTTTTGCAGATTGCCAAACCGATGCATCTAAAAAGTCCTGCCCACTCCTCTTTCCATCCAATTTCTGGAACAAATCATGTACCCCTGTAAGAGTGGAGATGGTGGTACCTTTGCAACACCCACAAAAATAATAGAATGATTTATGAAAAATTGAAACAAAGCCACTACTTATAATTATAACTTTAACATTCACTACAAAGAAAATTGAAATTAAACACCCAACTTATTCAAAAATATAGGATCAAGTTAATGAAAATTGAAATTAATAGATGTGAAAATCATAACGAAAAATAAATAAAATTGGAACTTAAAATCTCTGACCCTGCTTCCTTCGATGTTGTCACACTAAGCCGTCCAGAGTCGAAATTGGCCCATCAGATTCCGCCCCATTCCCATTCGCCTGAGACAAAAATTGAGACACATGACTTGCTTCTGACATCTCTGTGCTGCGTGCTTGCGTCCATCTCCATTGTCGTCCAGCGCTAGGGATCTGCCGTTGGCTCAGATCGAATTTTGTGCGAAGGGATCTGCCGTTGTCGAGCGCTTGGGACTTGCCGTCGTCGTCCGTTAGGGATTTCACGAAGAAATTTTTTGTAGACAGATGTGAATAATGTGATGTGCGTGGGTAGTGAAGTAGTGGGGAGGTTGCTGAAGCCTATTTTACTTACCCGACCCAAAAGATGCAACCGGCCGTCCAGACATTTGAGCGGGAATATATTCCTCCTGCTATTGTAAATAGGGAGATTATGTTGAAGGCAAAAAATTTGTTTGGGTTTCCTCTTTTTTTTTTTTATCAAAAAAGAAGGAAAAAAAAACACAATGGGGTTCAAACCATAGTTTTCAGAACCGGACCGGTGACCGAACCGGTCCCGGTACTGGTTCACTGGTTTACTGGTCGAACCAGTGGTTCAACTGGTCGAACTGGTGGTTTAATCATTTTTTTAAATTATATATATATATATATATATATATATATATATATATATACACTCTCTCTCTTATTTATAAATACTTAGAGTAAATAATTTATAACATTTGACCAAATCTATATTAATTTACTTCAGTTATGCCACTAAGTTTAAAAATAAAATTTACATATTTAAAAAACAATATTAAATATTTTATAAACAAAGAGTTGATTTTATTTTTTTCAAATAAATTATCTTATATTAAAAAACACCGAAATGAAATCTTTACATAATATTTGTGATAGTATCAATTATATCAATGATTTTGAGTTTGAATCATAGGTATAATATTATGTTTTTTTAAAGTTTTATAAAATAAGAGTTGATATGATTTTTCAAGTAATTTATCCAATATTTAAAATATATAAATAAAACATTTGTGTGATCTGCATTTTTCTATTAATATTAAATGGTTTAGATTTTGAATCTAAGCTCAAAACCCAAATGTAATACTCCGTATATATTATCAAAGTTATCTGAAAATTAATTATATGCTTAAAGAATATTTGATACAAATAACCAAATGTACAAAGTATTATCAACTTGTGTCATGGCGCACTGGGTAATGGGGTAAATGATGTTCTGGTTTTAAAAACTATGGTTCAAACTAAAACCCCTAAAAGAACGGATAAAATCTCTCAACAAAAAGGCTAACCCAAGTTAATGGGCCAAAACCTAAACAAAATGTCCAAAAGTGGAACGAAGTATCATAAAAGTACCAAAAACCTATAAATACACACACATATACACATACAATTACAATAAAGAATCGGCTTTGGTCCAAACAAATATAAAAGCACAAACAAGGGTACGACTAGGGGTGGACACGGTACCGGTACGGTACCGTTACCGGAAACGGTACCGCCGGTACCCGCCATCGTCAACGCCGCCGCTCGGGTCTCGCCGGTTCCGGGAACCGGTACCGGTACCGCCCACTTCGGTACCGGTTCCGATACCCATTTTTTGGTACCGGTACCGGTCCGGTTCCGGTACCGGTATAATTTTTTTTTTCTTTTGCTTTTGCTTCCTGGCTCCTGCAACGGACACCTGCAAAAAAAAAGAGACAAGTCAATGGGGGGGGCCTGCCTCAACGGCTAAAGAGCCGTTTGAGGGGGGGGAGGGGAGGGAGGGGGGAGGGCCGAAGGTAGGGGGGAGGAGAGGGTTAATACTATAAATACTTCCATTTTTTTAAAAAAAAAAAATCACTCAATCCATCTCTCAAATCTCAATCTCTCAAATCTCAATCTCTCAATCTTATTATCTCTTTAATAATTTTTTTTAAATATATTATATTTTAATATATAAAATTTTGAAATTAATTTAAATTTTCGAAATTTAATATTTTATTTTCTTTAATATCAAAAAATATATAATTTATATTTTAAATATATTCTTTATTTTTTGAAATTTTCGAAATTTTAATATATAAAATTTCGAATTTTATATATTATTTATTTATATCAAAAAATATATATTAAAATGTCGAGAGAGTCCGGTAGAAGGTCCGTGGATATGGGCGCCGTGAACCGAAGTTTGAGGAGAGGCAAAGCTAAAGCCACCTCCGACGGTTCGACCTCACGCGGTTCTCGAGGAAGACACTCCGTCTCTTCCTTTTCTACTGTCCCCGATCAATTTATCGGGGACGGTATGACGGACGAAGAATTCGAGCAGATTTATTCTGGTAGAGGGGACGCGAATCTCCCCACTCTGGATAGTCTATTCGAGGATGTTGATGAAGCAGGACTATATAATCTGGACGGGGACGAGGAGCCTACACCGCACAGCAACGACGTCAACGTGGAGGCAGGTGAGCCCGAGACCTCTCGAGGTCCGGACAAAGGTAAAAAAAATTAAAATCAGATTTATTTGTTTATCATTTTGAAAAAGAAACAAAAGATGGCGTAGTTTATGGAACATGTAATTACTGTGGCACCATCATTAAAATGGGGGTTTTCTGCGGTTATGGCGGTCCGGAAAAACACCTAAGGTCGAGGCATCCCGTGGAGTACGCCAAATACGCGGCAAAAAAGAAGGGACGACAAGAAGTGCAAACCCAAATTTCTCGGTTTGCAAACAGAGGTAAGGGCGGCCTTTTTGCTTATAGCGACGAGCCAAATAAGCAAAAATGGCCGAAATGATTTGGGTCTCGTCTTGTTTCGAGGTCCTGGAAGATGTTCTGTAAGTCTAAGGGTAAAAAAGAAATAGTTTTTGCAAAAGATATCCACATTAGATGGAATAGTACTTACAAATTGATCCATCAGATTCTAAGATATAAAGAGGAACTTGCTGAATTTTTTAGTGATGAACTTCGTATAATCATTAATCCTTCTGAATTTGTTATTGTTGAAAAATTGAATGCCGTATTAGAAGTTTTTAATAACGCAACTCTTACTTTTTCTCATGTTTACCAACCAACTACAAATACATTTTTTAAAGAGTGCGTTACAATCGCAACATGTTTTCGTGAAAGTATGGCTGATCCAGAGTTGTGCCCTTATGTCGCTCCTATGAGAGATAAATGGTGTGCTTATTATTTGTTCATTCCTGATATTTATAAAATATGTATTATTTGTGATCCACGCTTTAAGATTGAAAATTTTAAAAT
>OOIL02001115.1:1269070-1339955 GCA_900332095.2 Cuscuta campestris | reverse complement strand
TCCACGCTTTAAGATTGAAAATTTTAAAATTTTAGTTGAGTATTACTATAGTTGTTTTTTAGATGAAAATAGTTATTACTACAGTCATTTAATAGAATGGAAAAAAGAAAGAGATAATGATATAACTTTTTTTGAGAATTTGTTTGAGGAATATCAAGGGTTATACGGCACTGTACAAGAAGAAACAGCACCACCTCCGCCCCCGAAATCAAAAAAAGGTTTTGCCGGAATAGTCGGTGGTCTTCTTGCAAAGAAAGGGAAGCGTGCTCATTCTTCGACGAGTTCAAGTGGTACAACAGTAAGCTCGCACAACGAACTTGCTATGTACCAGGGTGTGCCATGCGATTACGACGACGACGACGTGGATTTTGATGTGCTCGGATGGTGGAAGCAGAACGAACACATGTTCCCATGTCTAGGCATGCTAGCAAGACAAGTGTTATCCGTTCCGGTATCAACCGTAGCAGTTGAACGAGAATTCAGTGCTGGCGGCAACATTCTAACCGACTTTTGAAGTTGTCTTAGCGCTGAATCTCTTGAAACACTGGTTTGCAACCAAGATTGGCTCTTGGCAAGACGCCGAGCTCAAGAGTCATCGTACCTACTCGAATCGGAGCATTACATGAATGCAACAACAGATGGAAGTCCGAGTTCTGAAGAATAAGTTATAATTTTTTTTATGTTAATGTAGATATGTAATTAGTTTTTTTAGGTGAGCGATATATAAGCTCCTTCGAGGGTTTCTTTACGGTTCTTTACCTCGTCGCTTTTTTTGAACCGTCAGGATATTAAATGTGGTTGTTCTTCAGTTAGTGTATTATTCATTTAAAATATTTAAATAACAACTACATTTTTAAATTTTTTATTTCATTCTTTCCTTAAAGAATTGCAAATTTAAAATTTTATACTATAAAAATTTTAAAAAAAGCAAAAAAAAAAAAAAGGAGGGGGGGCGAAACCGGCCGGTCCGGTACCGGAACCGCCGGTCCGGGAACCAGAACCGGTACCGGCCGGCACGGTGACGGTTCCGGTGACATGGGGTGGCGGTACCGGAACCGGCGGTTCCGGAACCGGAACCGTACCGTGTCCACCCCTAGGTACGACTATTGAGGTGCATCCCAACACGCACTACAAAAAAATACTCCTTCGTTCGGAATTTTTTTTTTCATTTAACTTTTCACGGTCTTCAATAATGTACTTTGACCATTAATACTTATATGAAATATTTGCACTAAATAGCACTAAAACTTAAGTCATTTTCCTAAATAGCACTTAAATTGTTTTATTCCCTAAATAGCGTTAATAATGTCCATAATATCCAGTGATGGCGAATATTTACTTGAATAATGACTAATGCATAATGACTAAAATGCTACATTGAGAAGAAAAACACATATGGTGTTATTTAGGGAAAGTCATTATGTTTTAGTGCTATTTAAGTAAATTTCTCAGCTTATATTTATACATAGATATATTTTATAGAAATTTGATATTTCAAAATTACGTTTCATTAAGAATATAATCAAACTAAATTTATATCATAGTACAATGTATTTTTTCTACAAATCTGAGTCAAAATTTACAAATTTTGACCACAAAAGTCAAATGTAAAGAATATTTTTGGACGAAAGGAGTATCTAGATACAACCCAATCATCTCACTAATGAACTGTGGCCCGGTGAGGTCGTGGAGGTGGGCCGAGTGAATGCATCGAGAGGACAAGATCACAGAATCTACGTCCCAAATCCAGTATATCTATCTGTTATACTCTATACTCACATTAAAATTATAAAGTACGGAGTTAACATTTTTCAAAATTTGGAAAACTACATTTAACGTGTAACACATCAGTATGAATCTCGTATTTCAACAAGAGAATGAGAGGTTGATAACATCATTGATGGTAGCCGAAATCATGCCCAAAAAATATTGTCCCAAAAAATAGTATTGTTAGTTAGTGTTAGCATTTTAAATAAAATTTTAATGACTAGATTAACTTTGAAAACGCTAACACTAAACGCTTCTAGCGAATAGGCTTTTCAAAATGTTAACACTAACTTTCAACGCTATTTTCAAACAAGCTCTTAACTTTTTTTAAGTGTGTGTACAAAAAATAAAGACCCAAAGTGAGGGCCTTAGGAAATAAGTAAAACCCATTTAATTAGTGGTCGAGCTTTGAACAAGCCTTACAAATCCGAGACTGGCCTGCACTTTAATGATATACGTTGCTCAGTTTAAATTGTTTATTTGGTACTCTATAGTTAAACTTTAATTACTTTTTCCTCATTTTAATTACTCTTCTGATAAATAATTGTCATGTCACCCTTGATTCGTAAAAGCTTTGATATAATTTTTATATATGTCTCGTATGTTTTAAGTAGTCTTTTGTTTCAAATTAAATTATCTGTTTACTATTTACGTGGTCAAACTTTATTTACTTTCCTTTTTTTATTTTCATTAGTCATTTGATAAAACAATATAGTCATGTCATCACTACTTTTATAAATCTTTTGATATAGTTTTTGAATATGTAATTTTTTATACCATTTTTTACATAGAATAATTTGAAAATAAATTCAGTCAAACATCGTAAACCGAAACAAGCGATTTAAATTGGGACGGAGGGAGTAGTGTTTTTAGTTTTGCATCATTTTTAAATAAATTAAATTAAAAATGATTTTAGTCAGATATAGTACACAAGTAACACAACAGTGAACAACTTAAATTAGATCGAAAGAAGTATAATATTAATTCTATTAGGTTGTGTTTGGAAACTAGAATTCATTTGAAATGTTAGATTTCAATTCTAACATTATTTAAAATTCCATAATTTCAAATTCCAAATGTTGTTTGTGAAGTCATAAAATTTCAATTCTAGAATTTGCATTTTGAAATCGGCAAAGACCGTTATGGAAGGCGATTGACATGTATGAATTATTACTTACTCCGTCCCTAGAAGATTGCCACAGTTTGACCATTTTTGATCAAACTGTGACACCTTTTGACCGCGAATTATGGAATACGTATATTTAGTTATAATGTAAATTTAGTAAAATTAGGTTTATTTTAAAATATAGTTTTGAAATATCAAATTTTTATAATATTTAATCATCTTAAACTATTTTTAATTCATAGTAATGGTCCAACAGTTTGACCAAAAATTCAAATTATGACAATCTTTTAAGGACGGGTAGAGTATTACATAAGGAAATATCACTCTTTAATTACAAATTCTAAATTAAATAAAAGTTAGGGTTGAGTTTGTAAATGACATAGGGATAGGTGTGGATTTGTAGTTGATTTAATTTTGAATTAGAAGAATTTGGTCCAAATCCAAATACAAATTCTTTGAGTTTCAAACAAGCAATTTGGATCAAATCTGGATTTGAAATTTAAATTCAAATTCCCAAACATACCATTAAGATTTTTAAGATATATTAAAAATCAAATAAAATATGGGCATAATATTTGTCCACATTAATTCAAAGCAAATGTATCTAAAAAGTCATAATAAATACTCTCCATTCTACAACAATTGTCATTTAAAGATTATTAAATACATTAAATTTTGAATTAATGTAGACTTAATTATTTCTAAATTCTTTTAAAATCTACTTTATCTAATAAATATTAATATGCAATTGTTGGGGAATGGAGGGAATAATCATTTAGTAATAGAGGGAATATATTACAAGGACTATTCAATTAATGTAGTCAATTTCTAGGCTATGACTACTTTTTTTTTATTTTTTTAAAAAATGTTATTGACTCTATTACAATATTTTTAACTTAATAACGCATAAAGAATCAACACCATCGCTGGGGCTCAAACTCGGATGAAATTCCCCATAAATCGTAGGAAATGTGCTTCTTGCCACTCAAGTTAAGGGAAAAGTACATGACTACATTTTTTTCACAAAGCTTATTTATATTACTTGCTCGTACCCATTTAAGTTGACCATTGTTGCTTACAATATGTGTCTCAAAGCATCTTTAGTTCAATTTATATTAAAATCGGTATAAATAGAGACGGAATTAATATCTCATAATTTTTCTCCTATTTTAATTTATTATATTTTTTAATATTTTCATCTCTATGCATTAAAAAAACATATTTCCATATTCATATTAAAATATTTTGGACATGCTTGGACCAAGTAGTGGCCATAATTTCTAATGTGGCAGATTTGGACAAAATAGGAGATGCATTTAATGAGGCCGACCTGGGCAAGGCTTGGACATACAATTTATCAGTAATTACCGGTGTAAAATCCGGCTCAAACATGTCCAAGCCGGCAGGCCCAGGTCCCCCTCACTAATGTCGCACCTGCCCCATCACTTGGAGGGTGGAACGGAATTATACCATGATACAAATGTTTGTTTTCATGACCATTAGACCATGAGGTTAATGTATTTTATATTTGATTAACGTAGAACTGCAGAAAAGAATATACATTATAATAAAAATCAAACTCACTACAAAACTCATATGCCCTTTTCCCCCACCACTATATTAATTATCATCTATTCGCAAATTGTTGTTTATGATCAATTAATCAGCAAGCCACTGCACTCTGGGTAGCAGTTTCTCTAGTGGGGCGATGCTCCTGCATCACAAATTCAATCATTTACAAACTATAAATAAAACTACAATCCTTTTTTCGAATTGTCACAACACTTGTGGCTATTCCGAATAAACTCTAATAACTCACTTTTCACTTTTCAATACTTTACTAAAATTTCGTGAAGACAATTCTTTGCACGACAGCAGGAGGATTCCCTAAATTTTGTGGTGTGGGGCCTATGGCCTCCGTCCCCTCGGTGGGCCCCCATTTTTGGTTGATTGAAAAAATGAAGCATGACCAACTCAAAAGTGGTTTGAGTTGGGCAATCTTTATTGTGTTTTCACCCAAATTGATGCAGCATGTCAAGAAGTTCAGGTTCCACCACAGTTCAGACCCCATCATATAATTACTTGGTCCCATAAAACTGAGTCCATGTGCTTTAACCACCCTTAAGGCAAAGATGGTTGCATTGCACATAGCACCTTGGCAACATTTTGCCAGGTATTGCAACTTTTATACTATGAATCTATTTACTCATACACACAAACTGAGTCCATATATTGTTAGGCACTTACAGCACGGAAAGGGAATTCGTCGGCCTCAAGCATGTTGACTATTTGTCCCATCTTTGGTCGCTTGTTGGCATCCATATCTATACATCGAAGGCAAACCAGCAATACTCGTTTGAGGGCTCTTGGGGGCGGGCGGACTTCAATCAGGGGGTCGACCAATTCCTCCCCTTGCCGATTTGCTACCATTCCTTTAAACCAGTCAATCAAGTTCATCTGCACTTCAAAAAAAAAACTTTACAAGAATAGTGATGGATTCAAAATCTTGTTTCCTAGTGTGTTAAGGAACCAATCAATCAAGTCCGTCTAGGTCAACAAAATTCTGACATCATCATGTTCAGGAACCTAACTCAACCAAAAACTCCTGGTGGTTCGCGAAGAGGGTTTATTTTACCTTATACTCCCTCCGTCCCCAATTTGATTACAAATTGCGGGTTACGGTGTAAAATTTTCTATTTTTTGAAATCATTTTATTTACAAATTGGTATATCAATAAGATATAAAAATTACATATTAAAAAACTACGTCAAAAGTTCTACAAAACAAGAGGTGACAAGAATATTTTATTTTATCAAATACTTAATGAAATCGCGTAAATAAATAAAAGTTATCGAGAGGAGAGAGAAAAAAAATTGTAATCTATTTAGGGACGGAGGGAGTAGCTAGTTGTAAGGTCTGCGTAACACCCACCTCCCAAAACCCACTTTGTGGGACCTTATTCAGTCAATGTAGGAAGGGTAGTGGGGTTTGATAAGGCAAAAACTGATCTCACCTTTCCAGGGGGTTTAGAATAATCAACAGGACTTCTTCCTGTAACGATTTCCATGAGCAAAACACCAAAGCTGTACACATCGCTACCCTCATTAAGCATTCCGGTACTCGCATAGTCAGGGGAAACATATCTGCAGTAAAAGCCAGACTTGCACTTTGAAATTAGCATGAACCAAAATGAGAGATGCAAACAGTTAGCATACCACAAAAGTAAAATTGGAAATTGAAAAATGTACGGACCCGAAAGTTCCCATAACACGGGTTGTCACATAACTTTTCTCTCCTCCTAGCAACTTGGCAAGTCCAAAATCTGATACTTTGGCATTCCATTTTCTATCCAAGAGAATGTTACTAGACTTTATGTCGCGATGTACAACTTTAGGTTCCAAGCCTTCGTGTAAATAGGCAAGCCTGCCAAAAGAAATCGACATATATGCACAACGTAGATCAACACCTCTTGTACGTTGGTTTTTACCGGAGTAATTTCTATATATTTTGTGCAAGAAAAGACTAGCACCTCTTGTGGGAGGGATGATTAACAATGTGGTGAATGATGATTATAATCTAATGTGAAAATATGATTCTTCCACTCAAAATTTTTAACAAAGAAATTAAGAGTAAGAGTTTCCATATTCCAAAAACGTATGTGTTGGTTAGAGAGATTATGTTACCCTCTAGCAATCCCAACTGCAATTTTCATCCGAATGTCCCAAGTTAGAGGGCTAACCGGCCCCACATCACCATGTAACCACTGCTCCAAATTGCCGTTATCAACATACTCGTACACAAGTAACCTGGTGGGTTAATGGCATAAATACATTAGATAGATCATATACCCAAGATTTTGTTTTTAAGCACATGATGTTGAAGCTGAAGAGTGAAGAAGATATATACCTTTGAGTTCCTTCTGCACAATAACCAAGCAGACCAACCAGGTTTTTATGTCTTACTTTGCCAATGGCCTCAACTTCCACCTTGAACTCTTTCTCTGCCTGACCCCTGACGTTACGTATATGGCATAATAACATTAAAGAATAACAATAACAATGATGATGACGATGATGATGATGATGATGATGATGATGTAAAGGATGAATGGTTAGGTGATGTATTAAATGAGCACTCTTACTACTACACATCAGCTCTCAAACTACTATTAGATAAGTGTCGTAATCATATCATATATACCCACTCCCTTCTTAAGTAGTTGTCCATTATAACTTTTTGCATATACTAAAAATTGAATGAATGTGGACATACATGATATTGACATTCATTTGATTCTTAATGTATGTAGAAAATCATAACGGGCAGTTATTTAAGAACGGATGGAGTATAAACTTACAACAATTAGGTAACATAATTTGATGAAAAATGATACTCTCCAATAAAACAGTGGGATAGTAAAACTGGCTTAACAACATAAACTTAAATATCCTCACAAATGTGGGTGTTTGAGTCCAAATTTACATCCTCGGGAATTGTTGGGGTCGGCTTTAGAGATTAAGTATTAATCTGGAAAAGCCGGTAAACCTAATCTATCTTTTAGAAAAAACAGGAAAAAAAACAGAGGAGAGGAGTATGTAATTAGACATGAAAGTTCAGAAAATGTATGACATGTTAGTTAGCACATCACTCCAAGTCAACCACCAACCAACCAACCAGTCCTCTACTGCTATAATTGCACTGTTTGAAGCCTGAGGAATTGATGTAGCGTAATCAAATGAGAGTTGAAGTGTCCTTAAATTCTAGTAAACATCAATAACAGAGACATGCCAACCGTGTGATGCTTCCTTCAATGTTTACTACTCAACTCCCATTTTTCTTTAAAAAAAAAATTCCAAGATCTAGAGATTGCGAATCTAGAAGTTTAATCTCTTATACAGTCCGTTCTAATTTTAATCGCATGTTTCGATTTACGATGTTTGACTGAAGTTATTTTCGATGCAATTTATTACGGAGTAAAATATTAGGGCGGAATTAAAAATATAAACTTTACAAAATCAATCAAAAATTCAAAGTTGTAATTTTTAGTTTTACTATACCATCTGACCAAAGTGGAGACAACAAATTGAGAAAAAAACACTCTCTGAGTAACAGAGGAGGCAGAATTTAGAATGGACTTTATTACCAAGTGGTAAAGAATAATTTATAACAGCTTTAATTGACTGTAAAAAAAATGTCTGTGGGGTAAAAAATGCTCATCCACTGCAACTTTCGAGGCATTGCGTGAATATAATGTTAGAAGTAACTTGCTTTTTTGGGAGCAGAAATCATGCCACCCACATGCACTTCACCTCTGAAATTTAATGAATATACTTTTTTTTATTCCCTTTTAATTATTCGCATTTTATATTTAGTCAGAATTTAAAGAACATAGAATTGAATTTTGTATTTGTGGATGAGAGAAAAACAATTTAAGAATATTAAGTAGAAATTTATGTCCAAACAAAATTAGTTAAGATATTGATTTACTCACTTGTTGTTGAGAAGATTCTTCACGGCGACTACAACCCCGTCCGGCAATAAACCTTTGTAGACAACACCGTAGCCTCCTTCTCCGATGACATTGTCGGCCGAGAAGACATTGGTGGCCATCTCCAGCTCTCTCAAGCTGTACCACCGGCCCCACCCGATGTTCGAGCCGTCGGTCGAACAGGACAGAGCGGAGGACGAAAACTCGCTCCGACTCGTGCTCGACTCGTTGCTCTCCGAACTCCCTTTTATCTCCACCGACTCGACCGCCGCCTCCTCTCCCAAGCCTTTCGCCTTTCCGGTCCCCTCGTCTGTTCTCCGGCCGCCGGTCCCGGGATCCTCCTTCTTCACCAGCGGCAGCAAAGTGGAGCCCTGTTTCGCGGGGCGCCGCCTCCTCGGGGAGCGGCGGCGCAGGCGGAGGAGCAGGAAGATGAGGAGGAAGATCGTGACCGTAATGGCGACTGTGGCTGCGACGATGACATAGAGAGGGAGGCGTAGAATTGGCGTTCTTGAGCTGAAAAATCCGGCGGAGCTGCTACGATTATCGCCGGAAACAGCCATTTCTTCCGGCCTTGGAAATTGTTTTATTGTAGTGGAGGCTATGGAGATGATTTACAGTTGCACCATTACAAAATCCGCAATTTTTTTTGTGTGGAGTTTAAATTTGAAGAGAGAGAAGCAAGAGAGAAAGAGAGAGAATTGTATAGAGAGATGGGTGGGTGAGTGAATGAGTGAAAGAGATGTGTTTATGAAAGATGGGAATTACAGAAATGCCCATGGAAGTGTTTTTAAGGATTTCGGTATGTAGGACGCCACCACGGTACTCCCTCCGCGGGTCAGCATGGTACGGTATAGTACGGTATTTAGCTCGTATCGATATCATACCAAATATTTTGGTTCGGTATGAGATTTTACTCCATACCGATTCCGATCCCGAAATATCGGTTCGGTATGATTCGGATGGTTTGATATCGGTTTCGGTACAAATCGGGATGAATATACATACTTTACACGTTAAAATTTAACAAAGCTCCTTTATTTTTGAAAATTAAAAAGTGAATTTAAATAAAAAAAAACATAAAAAATTTAAAAAATGAATATTGAAATGAAAGAGATGCGTATCAAAACTTAGTTTATATTTCACTAACTAAAAAAATGAACGACAATAAAAGGGTATTTCGAATCTTTGTGAATACTTTTATGTTCACAAACAAAAACTAAAATCAAATAAAAGTATAATTTACATATAATAGAACTTGAACCAATTTTTTTTTTTGGAAAAAATTATTATTTAGTGAAGGAATATAAAAATATTACTCCCGGGTATTATTATTTACCCCTCCGTCCATGTATGATTTTCCCATTACGCGTTACGAGGCTTGATCGTCAATTTAATTTAATTGATTATAGGAGTAAAATTTTAAAATAAAATTTATATAGTAATAAACTACATTAAAAGTTCTACAAAACTAGAGGTGACAAGGCTATATTATTTTATGAAATGATTAGTCAAATTGAGCAAACAAAGTGAGTAAAGTTTGACCCTGTGAATAGTGTCTGGGAAGATTTATGGTGGACAGAGGGAGTATAATATTTTAGTATATATGTTCGGTTCGAGATTTTCGGTATGGGACGTCACCTCGTACCGTTCCCAAGTACCGTACCGACCATTCGGTTCGGTACGGTTCGGTTCCTTCTCGGTATTTTTTCGGTTCGGTATTTTTCGGTTCGGTATTCTCGGTTTTTTCGGGAAATTTCTGTATCGGTTCGGTACTTGCTCACCCCTACGGCCTACCCTCCATATTCTTCCATATTACTCCCCCCTCCCCCGTTGTAGAATGATTTTTTTGTACAAATACCACCACTATACCTCCGTATTTGTATATTTTTAATTTTATTCAATCAAAATTAATTTTATATCAAGTATTTTTATAAATCATTTCTCAATGTAAGATTTAAATTTTGGGAGAAAGACCAAAATAGTACTAAAACATTGAAAATATACCAAAATAGGACTTCCATGTTTTTATTCCCGAAATAGGACTTACATTACCAAACATGGTCATATACATTACCAAAAAAGTATAGTAATTTGCACATGTACATTGCCACATTACCACAATGCAAAGTCACATTACCACAGTGCAAAGTTCTATTCTGGGAAAAAAAACATGAAAGTCCTATTTTGGTACTTTTCTCTATGTTTTAGTTCTATTTAGGATGATTTCTATTAAATTTTTTTATTCTCTAAATAGTATTTAATAATGTCTAGTGAGAGGAATAATGTCTAGTAATGATAAACTTTTACTTGAATAATAACTAATGGATAAATCTCAATAGTCCTGCGTTGGGAAATTAAAAATATATGGTCTTATATTGAGAAAGTTATTATGTTTTATCATATTTAGGTAAATTTTCTTTTACCTTACCTTTTCTATAAGGTTCTTTTCACCATATGGTTAAGAAATGTACTAACTTCTTTTAATTCTTTTGTTACATTTAAAGATTATTTTTAGAAGCGGGGGACAAGGGACAAGTTTACAAACTTCACAAACTTCACAAATGCTAGAGTCACAAACAAATAATTCACAAATTTCACAAACTTGCCTTTTGTGGATTTTAAATTAAAATATCTTTTATTATTTGAGTGCATCTTATTTCTAGAAAAATGTTAAAAAGGCAAATTTGTGATTTTTGTGAACTATTTATTTGTGACTCTAGCATTACTCTTTAGGGGAATATGGTGTGGAGTATGAATTAAAAGGGGGCCTATTGTGGGTCAAGTAAAGTCCCTTGACACCATTGACAAAATAAATATACTAACAATACACCAAAAAAGTATTCTCCAAATGTTCTCAAGATTTCTATATCACACATTTTTGTGTTAATTAAAAAATTAACAAATTATTAAAAAATGTATGCTAAAAATGATGGTATGCAAATGTGATACATCATTTGGAGTATCTCTTGCATTACTCTTGAGAAAATTACAACGTATATACTTTAGAGTTATGTGATTCCGTGTACTTTCAATGCTGGACCAAACAAATAAAGAGTTATGCTTGATTGATCCCAACATTTTTATCACATCCTTTAATCCTAATCTTATAGACATTACAAACACAAAACATTATCAAATATCTGTAATGTCTGTAAGAATCATGAGGTTAAATGGTGGGCTTCAAATGTTGAAGTTAAATAGCATTTTCCATAAATTCTAAACACCAATTGATGCACTTGAAGGAGACGACCATAATTAATTACAAACATTTT
This sequence comes from Cuscuta campestris, assembly GCA_900332095.2. NCBI lineage: Eukaryota > Viridiplantae > Streptophyta > Magnoliopsida > Solanales > Convolvulaceae > Cuscuta > Cuscuta campestris. The sequence goes on along the minus strand of OOIL02001115.1, from coordinate 1,328,302 downwards.
TTTCTCACTTTTTGATAATTCTTGTTTATTTGTATGTTTTGATAAAATAAAATATTCTTATTAACTCTTCTTTTATATGACTTTTGACATAATTTTTTAATATGTAATTTTTTTTATTAATTGTACAAATTATGAATATTTTAAAAAAACATAAAATTTTACTTTTGTAATTCCTAATTTAGAATCAAAATTGAGACAGAAGGACTACCTTAGAATTAAAATTGATCCTAAATTAGAATTAAAATTGATCCTCTGTCTTAAATTAAATTGTATGTTTACTATTCATAATATCAAACTGTATTTACTTTCTTTTCTTATTTACATTAGTCGTTTGATATATAATCATATCACCATTAATTTTTTAGATCTTTTAATATAGTTTCCAACTATGTAATTTCTATTTTTTAATTCTGTATCATTTTTTATATAAAATAATTTAAAAAGTGGATGTGCTCGTGTAGACAAGACCGTTTGAGAACAAATGACAAAATTGTCACGACACTGTGAAATCATGAATTTAAATCCGTTGAGCATTGTGTATTTCAATGTTGTACTATTCTAGAAAAACCTACCATTCAATCAATCGCTCACACACCCTTGTTAAATTGAGAGGTCTGCGTACACACACCCTTCCCAGATTCTACTGTAGTGGAATTCAACTGGGATGTTGTTGTTATTGTACTGCATTTAAATTGTAAAGTATCTACTCGTTAAATAATTCAGCATTCAATCAAAAAAATACTAATTGCTTCAATATTACGTCAGTTATGCAATTATGCGTAATAATATGGTCTTTTCAGGTAACGGTCACTCAGAATTTGTTTTAAAAAAAAAGACTAAAGTAAGAGTAAAACATTAAAAATAAGAATTACATATTTTTATTCCCGAAAGGCTAAATTTCACTATTGGTCCCTCAAGTACACGCCGACCATCTAGATGTGGTTCTTTTGATATTAAACGTTAAAAACTAAATAGAGTACTAGCTCCATATAATACGGAATGGTCGTACCTAGTGGAATTTACTCGTATTGTATGGAACTAGTTTTCTTTTTAGCTTTTAATATTTACTGTTAAAAGAACATCATCTGGAGGACTGGCGTATATTTGAAGGACTACTTGTAGATTTTTGAAACGCGAAGGATCAATCATGCATAACTCATAAAGTTGAAGGACTATTCATGGACTTTTGAAACTTGAAGGATCAATCATGTATAATTCATAAAGTTGAAGGGCCAATGACGGATTTTAGCCTTCTCGAAATAGGAATTAAAATGCATTTACATTACCAATGATGACCATGTACATCACCAAAAAATATAGTAAAATGGTAATGTTCTATATTAATTACCACAGTATAAATTCATATTTAAGAAAAAAACATGAAACTCCTATTTTGGTATGTCATCTATGTTTTACTCATATTTAGGATGATTTCTATCTTTTCAAATGCATGTTTCATTGAATAAATCGAAAGGTGTGACTATTTGGAGTTATGTTATCGTGATTTTAAGATCCACGAGTGAAATGTGGACCTCCTCACATATTTTACATAGACTCATAATTGGATTATTTTTTTTATACAAAGCCAAATACATATAATCATTTTATGTATTGAGGTCTATTTAAAGAACATGGATCTAAGGGCACTGGAATGACCATGCGTCCATGCTTCAAATTGAACCTTCAAATCACCTCTCTTGATACCGGTCCAACATTGGAATTGAGGTAACCTAATATCGTTCTTGTTCTAACTCAGGTAAGGTTTTTGTTTAGAAAACAATAAATCTTTATCATACCAATATTTATTCCTAAAGAATATAATTTTGTGGTTGATGAAAGAGTTTTAGTGTTGGTAACTTTCCAACATGGGTCAATTTATTCTCGTATCGAATTCACATGTATTGGTACGAAATAAAATTTTTATTAGAACTAGTTAGGAAAAGTTTACTTATTGATATCAAAAGTTTTTTAAATTCAAATTTGATTGATTGGATTAAGCAGAATAACAATTTGATTTGATTGATAATTGATGAAAAGGGAATATGAATTGATTTCAGGTAATGAGAATTTATATCAAAACACAATGTATTTTTTTGCATATAGAGTTCAAAGCCTATATACTTTGGCTAAGAAAAGTAAAATGAGAAGATTAAGTCAAGACAAAGGTGGTATATATTTAAAAATAATATAAAAATAATAGGAGTAAAAATATTTTTATTCTCAAAATAGGGATTACAATGTCAATAATGTCAACATATAATAACAAAAAATACTATAAAATATCAATACACATTATCATATTGCCACAGTACAAACTCAGAGTAAAAGCATGGCATCCCTATGTTAGGGATAAATGCTATGTTTTATTCCTATTTTAGGTAATTTCTTTAGGGTAATTTACCTAAACACGACTAAAACATAATGACTTTCTCAATATAGGAGCATATGTTTTTATTTCCCAATTAATGTAGAACCATTGGTCATTATCTATTAGTCATTGTTTAACTAAATGTCCAGCATCACTTGGACATTATTCTTCTCACTAGTCATTATTAACTCCTATTTAGGAAATAAAAGAGTTTAAGTCTTACATTGGGAAATGACTTATATATGTTTTAGTCCTATTTAGTACAAATTTCACTTATTTTTTGAACGGTGCTGCGTAAATAAGAAAACAAGATAAATGAAATTTGATCATGAAAATAATGGGCGAGAAGAAAATTTCTGGATAGAGGAATATAAATAACAAATGAGATGGAAAATGCAAAACTCAATCCGTCCAAAAAAGAACTACATTTCTCACTATTTAATTGTAAATTTTTTTGGTCATTTAAGCATTTAGATTGATTATTTAATAAAATAAAATATTTTTGTTATCTCTTGTTTTGTAGAACTTTTGACATAATTTTTAAATTTTCTCTCCATTCTCAAAAACACTTCTTCTTTCAAATTTCCCACTTCAAACAAAACACTTTAATTTCACTTTCTATTAAAAAACTATTTTTACCCTTAATGTTTTATACCTACTTATCTCATTATACTTTTTTCTAATAATTTATCCATTACATCTTACTTTTACGTATCACATCAAAGACAAATATGAAAGTTAACTAGAATTTAACACTTCTTTATTTTTATACTTGGTCAAAATTGGAACTCTTTTTTAGAATAGAGAGAGTATGTAAGTTTAATTTTTTATTTCTGTACTAATTTTTAAATTAAATAAACGAAAGAAACTTGAAATTTCAATTCATTTTGCACAGAGTGTAAAACATTTTAGGACGGAAAAAGTACAAAAGAAAGTATATTAAAAAATAGCTAACTCGTTTTCACTGAACACAAATTTATTTAGGGTATGTAAAGTTAAATGTGTTGGGAAAAAAGAAAAGAAAAAATAACTAACATGCATTCGCTGAACACAAGTTCAATTAGAAATATTTTGGTATAACTAAATCGTGTTCTGTGAACTTGTAATTCACTAAAAAGAATCTGAAAGTATCATTGCCGGTAACTGCTCCAAAGAATTATGGACAGTTGGAATTTGCCGGCAACGTGGTGGATAAATAGTAAATTTTGGCCATTTTCTTTCAGTCTCTTTTCTAAGTTAAAAAAGATTAAGTTATTTGTACTCCAAGATTTTTACTTCAAATTATACATCATAGTTGTGTACCTTCATTTTGTGTTAGTGTGATGTTAAGGTGATGGTTCACATAGGTATAAAATGTTAGTGCAAACTTTTTTATGACACTAATATTTTATGTCAGTGTCAACTATCAAAATGTTAATATATATTTTTGGTGTAATTTTGGGATACACTTCTTCTATACTTGTAGCATGGTTGAAGTTAAGCAATAGAAAAGAGGGAAATGTGTTCATGCCTGTTTGGGAAGAAGAACCCAAATAGGACTAAAAGAATGCATTTTATCAAAATAAGACTTCTTCAAATAAAAGATTTTGCTAGGACTAAATATGTGACCCTCTTCAATTTGCCCCTAAAGATAATAATTGCTCCTCCACGAGTGTCACACTATTAACTCCGCCGCCACACTGCCAACATCGTCACCGCCACACTGCAACCACTGCCTCGCCACACTGCCAACTCCTCCACTACACTCCCAACTCCGCCACTACAGTGCCAAACTTTACCACCACATTGCCACCATTGTCACCGTCTGTACACTACCAACTCTGCCACCTCACTATCAAACTCTACTACCACAGAGCCACCACCATTGCCGCCACACTACCAAACTTTGCCACCACACTGCCAAGCCCACCGTTACATTGCCACACTTCACCACAACATTGTCACCACTATCGACGCCACACTGCCAAACTCCACCACCATAATGTCGCCACTATTGCCGCCATACTACCCAATTTTGCCACCATATTATCAAGTCCACCGACATAGTATCACACTCTGCCGCCACACTACCATCACCAGCATCGCATGGAGCAACCACTCTTGAAAATGTTCACCCCTCTTAAGTTCACATGAAGCCTCATAATCCGATCCAAAACATCAAACCATTATTATTGTAGAGCGTCTCAATAAATGAAAGGTTTAAAATAAATGGATGAATAACATATAAGTACTCGACTCAGAAGAATTCCAAAAAGAAGAAACCAATGTAGTTTGTGGCAGAGAATTCAAAGAGAGCGCAAAGGTAAAATAGAAGTATTTTACGGAGTACAAGGTTCACTCCTACGGACCGAAATATAGATGTCACTCATATGGCTATGTTGGGCTTTAATCTTCTTTTTATTCCTATTCAAAGTGATTTCACTTCTAGATATTGATTTTTAAATTTAAGTGTGTAAAACTCCATCCTTCATAAAATGATCTTCCTAGTTCGGTTTATGAAGTTTGAATGAAATTATTTTAAATTTAATTTATTTTATTATAAGTTTAAAATTAAAAAATAAAAATTACTCACTCCGCTCCTAAAAGATTGCAACAGTGAATTTTTTTGTCAAATTGTGACACTCTTTGACAACGAATTAAATATATTTTAAAATAATTAAATATTATAGAAAATTGATACTTCAAAATTATATTTTGAAATAAATTCAACTTTACTAAATTTACATTGTAACTAAATTTACTAAATTTACATTGTAATAATTGACGGTCAAAGGATGCACAATTTGACCAAAAAGCCAAACTATAACAATCTTTTATGAACGGAAGGATTAATATATTTTAAAACTACATTAAAAATTTTATAAAATAAGAGGTAATATAAGTATATTATTTTATCAAATTATTAACGAAAATAACTTAGAAAATAATTAAAATTTAGCTTGGTAAATACCTAGTGAATACTACCTCCGTCCCACTATATTCGTCCAGTTTTGACTTTTGGAACTGTTCATCTAAGCACTTTGACTCATCAAATTCTCTCAATATGTAAGCCTAAATATAGTCATGTGTGATCTTGTTTGATTTGTCTTAACATATAGATTATTAATATATAATTTCTATAATTTTTTAATATACAAATTACAAGATAAAATGGATTAAAGAAGTGTATTGGATGGTGTGTAAAAATGAAAGTGGACAAATACTCTGGGACGGATGGAGTATCATTTAGATTTTAGAACAAAGAGAATATTTTAATGGTATGTTTGGGAACATGAATTTGGATTTCAAATCCGGATTTGGCTTAAATTCCATGTTTGGGAAACTTAAGCATTTTGAATTTGGATTTGAATCAAATTCTTTACATTCAAAACAAAGCTTAATTTGAAATCCATACACCTCCCCTTGTCATTTGAAATTCAAGATTTCAAATTTTGGAATTGAAATGTATGAATTGAAATGAAATGTTAATTGCCAAACACTACCTAAAAGAATTCCTCCTTCCTTATTTTTAGGCAGACACATCAAAAGTGTTCGATACAAATAGAAAGAGGGGTGAGGCGAGGAATGCGCCGCAATGATCGGGCGATTGGCAAACACTTTGAGCGAAAAAGCGGGAAAGAGGTGCAGTGCATTTCACGCCACGATTACCTGCACTGTACTCCGCCTTAGAGAACGCCATCGATCCGCTCCTCCCGCGGCCTATATAATTCATTTCTCCCCCCATCCTCTCGATCATCATTCTTCTTCAGTCGCTACTCTGTTATTGAGCTTTCGTCTTCCTCGATCTCTCTAGCTAGAAAATGGCTTCCGCGGATGTGGTTCAGTACAGGTGTTTCGCCGGTGGCTTGTCCTTCCAAACCACTGAATCTGGCCTGAGAAATGCTTTCTCGGCGCACGGCGATGTTACCGATTGCAAGGTCCGTCGGGGAGGCAGATCGAGCGGTGGTCGTATACGATCCGACTCCATCGATCTCTCTCTCTCTCTGCCACTTATACTTCAATTCTCTGTTACTTGATCTTCTCTCTTCTCCCTCTGTTGCTTGAATTGCTTCGATTCCTTCCTGTTTGTTACTGTTATTGATCTTAATCATCGGTATGATGCTAATATTGATTTCCTTTTGATTATTACCAATTATAACTGCAGTGGATGACCGGATCTGACGCGTTTGTTTTCGAATTTGTTGGTTGATCAGATTATCAACGATCGTGAAACTGGTAGATCTAGAGGATTTGGCTTTGTAACTTTCCTCAATGAAGACTCAATGAGAAATGCTATAGAGGCTTTGAATGGACAACAACTTGACGGCCGTAGTATTACGGTCAACGAGGCTCAAGATCGCGGAAGCGGCGGCGGAGGCCGTGAAGGCGGTTACGGAAGAGGCGGCGGCGGTTATGGAAGAGGCGGCGGTTACAGAAGAGGCGGCTACAACAACAGCGGCTACGGCGAATCCCGCGGTTATGGAGGGGGCGAATCCGGTGGTTATGGAGGCAACGGATCCCGTGGTTATGGAGGGGGCGAATCCGGTGGTTATGGAGGCAACGGATCCCGTGGTTATGGAGGCAGCGACTACCGTGGTTACTCTAATGGAGGCGGCGATCACCGTGGTTACTCTAATGGCGGGGGTGCTTCCGATGAATCCGATTGGAGGAAATGAGCTCTGTTGGCCGGGTTGATATTGGTGGCGTATGTAATGCATGGTGCATATATATGTTACTGCCCTTCTGGGAGTTAGTTTCTGGCCTTTTGTATCTGATTTTCACTTGTTCCTTTCACTTTTGATTGCTCCTACTGCTGTTATTCATGTACCCCGTCCGTACTTGTCAGATCTGTATTCATGCTGTGATAATAACTGAAATGTTTCTTCAATTAACCACTCCCTCCCTCTCCCAATATTTGTAAACTTTCATTTTAGCACACAAACCAATGTAATGAGTAAAATGATACTCCCCCATCCGGAAATGATGTTCCCGGTTTGACTATTCCTCATTTTTAAGAGTGGTTGACTATGGAGAGGAATAGTCCAAAATACCCTTAATGAACACCCCAATTTCCGCTAAGCACCATTGCCAGCATCTCTTACCAGGCCGCCAGCCCCCCACCACAACCGTCGGTCCGTCGCTAGCTACCATCCCCCACCCCAATTTCCGCTACCCTTCACTACTCAACACCCCAATTTCCGCTAGCCACCATCTCCGGCATCTCTTACCACACCACCTTCTCTATCAATTCCCGGTCGCCGCCAACCCCCCCACCACAACCGTAGGTTCATCGCTCGCCGCCATCCCCCACAACCACGGCCAACCCCACCTTCTCCACCAACACCTACAGTGCCATCAACCTCCACCACAACCTCTTGTCGCTCCATCGCCGCCATCCCCCTCCATCGCAGATTTGGAAGAAAGAGAAGACCTGCGAGGAAGGGAAGAAGAAGAAGAAGAGGCGGAGGGCGATTCTGTCATAGATCTGTTTAGATCTAGAAGAAAAAGGAGAAAAAGGGGGATCTATGTGGATCGATGTGGAGGAGGATGAGAAGAATAGGAAGAGACGGAGGATAATGAGAAGAAGAGGAGTGGGATTTGTGTGGATGAGAAAAAGAGCAGGGGAAGAAAGAAGAAGGAGGAGGTTGAATCGGAGAAAGATAGAAGAAGAAGAATGAAAAAAGTGGAGAAAGAGAGGAAAAAGAGAAAGACAAGGAGAAGGTGATCCGAAGGAGAGACTGGAAGAAAAAAGAGAGAGAAAGAAAGGAGGTAGAGGGTAGTTTTGGAAGAATGATAAAAAATAAGTAGAATGGGAACATCATTTCCGGACAAAAAAAACGTACAATGGGAACATCATTTCCGGACGGAGGGAGTACAATTTCCCTTCAACTACCAAGCCTGTTCTGTTTGCCACCGAGCATCCCAAATTGTCGTCATCCCAATGTCTGCCACCACACAACTCACTCCGGCCAATTTCAATACTGGAAAATAAAACCAACCAGACCATCTAGAAAACAAAGTGGATTTAAATGACTGAAATCAGCTCATCATGGAGAAAACAAAATCTCGAATTCAAATCTAGAACAACATTAGGTCGAGATTTCAAAATATAAAAAAACTAAATTTCAATTGATGTCGATTTTGTAAAACCGGATTAGACATTAGGTCTAGATTTTGGGACGGAACAAAAAGCTCAATTTCGAAACAAATCAAACTTGGAAGAAAATCTCAGACAACACTTTTTAGATCCCGGCTTTGGGAAGATATCCAACAACCAAAGATCTAGATTTTAAAAAGAAATTGAACTCTGGCTTGCCGATGAAGACATCTGATATGGCCGTTGTCGGAGAATGTGTTGGAATTGTTTATGGAAGAACACTGCGAAGCAGTGTTAAAGAAGAACTCGATAGTATAACGAATCGCGTACGAAACGCTTTCAGATCAAAGTTATTTCGGGGTATACGAAATACTTCAATCGGATAAGACGTTAATCGACAACAAGCACTCGAAATCCGTCACTCAATCCATACCACGACACTCTATTTTATAGAGTCGAAAATTTTCATGATCGGACATGAACGTTCGCGTAGATGTACGCGTATGTTCGCGCGGGGAAGAAGAAAGGCACGAGTTTGAACGAAAGGTCTCCTGCGGTTTTTGGGTCTATTTCGACGTTATCCACTTGTTCGAGTCCTTTACCGTTTTGGACTCCGATCACGAAAATCTTAAGGATTTTCATAAAGAAATAACTTCTGAAATAAAAAATTTCCAAGCTGTCCGACCCCGGCTAGGGGCTCTTTCCCTTAGACCTCGCCAGGGGCCGCCGCCCCTTGGACCCCGCTACCTGGGGCTGCCGCCCCCAGACCCCCGTAGTGAATTTGTAATATCATTGAACGAGCGTGCACTCCGCGCCTCCTAACTCGTTTTACAACGTATATTTAAATTCTTTTCCGATCTAAGTAAATCCAATTACACAAATATAAACCGATGACACTAAAATTACCAACAGAAGGCATCAAACTCCGGCTACCATCCAACGATCAAGGAGAGAGAGAGAGAGAGAGAGAGAGAGAGAGAGAGAGAACTGATGAAGAAGAAGAGAATCAACAGACTCAAGAGAAGGGGAACAAAGAGGAAGAGACTGGATAGATAAGGTGCATACGGATGAGGACTGAAAATAAGCTTAGAATACGGATGAGCAAGAGAATAAATGGTGAGGGCAAAATGGATATTTCATATTATTTTTCTTACCTTAATAGGAAAGTGGACAAATACTGTGGGACAACCCAAAAAGGAATACTGGACGAATACTGAGGGACGGAGGGAGTATTTGGAATGCTTAAACTCTTAATCTTTAATTTACTCCGTTTGGAAAAACATTTCTGCCTAATTTTATCCGCACGTCATAAAATACTTTTACTTCTACTTAAAATATCTAAAATACATTATATTCCATTATTTGGTTTATTGCAGATAGAAGCTGTTTTGGAGGTATTTTAGACATTTTAGGTAAAATAAAAGTATTGTATGAGGTGCGCAAAAAATTTGAGCGGAAGTGTTTTCAAGAATGGATGGAGTATTTTTTTTTAATTTTTCTAATTTTTCAAGGTTCTTCCTTTTTTTACTTTTTCTTATTTTTCTCATTTTCTTCAATCTTTTCCACCCTAAATAAGGACTCTAAAAATGATGTGTTTTTCATGTATTATTATTAATTATTATTACTAGTTTACTACTATTATTGTTGTTATTATTTATACGTTCATTTTTTATTTTTAAATTTTTATATTAGAAGAACTTTCTAGATAAAAAGTAAAAAAACTATTAAAATACCACAACATGAATCATAAGTCTTTTCCTAAGTGTTTTGCTCCAAGATACAAGGAGTCAACCAAAGTCATTTCGAACAAGGATAGTACAAGAATTATCCAAAAGAGTCGGATTAAGGTTTTGTGGTACCTTCCAATTGATAGAAGGCCTAGGGTTTGAGAGAATAACCATGCTCCGATACCATGATAGAATATAGACGAACAATATATTTCACAGTCATAGAATGAATACAATACAGAGTATTTATAGGAGTAAGTCCTATATAGACTAGGAATAGGAAAATAGAAGCTGACTAGAATACAACGACTACTATAATAATTAAAGCTACCACAACTAGGAGTACTATGACTGTCTAACACCAATAATACCTTGCTGATGTCCCGCAGTGGAAGATGATTGACTACACATTTCCCAAGTTTAGGAACGAGGGGAGGAACCTTCAATTGAGATTGTGTAATGATGGAATTAATCCTTTTGGGAGCTTGAGTATGCAACATAGTATAATACATTGCTTGAATAATATGTTATGTTGCTTGGATAATACAAGAGATCCATCTCCCCTTATGTATACAAAGGAGGGATATAATCATATAAACAAGAAAATAAGAACAATAAGGAATCCTATATAATTAAGGAATACTAAATATAAATGATATTTCGTATTAAATACTCTATCCATCCCAAAAACTCTACCGCCTTTCTTTTTTACTTGTCCTGCAAAATCCTTCCCATTATTATTAAAAAATCACTTCTACCCCAACTAATTCTAAACCTACCTATCAAAGCATACCGTTTTACTAATAATATACACATTACATTTTACTTTTACCCATCACATCAAAGGTATTTTTAGAAAGTCAATATAAAAAACTTCTTCCTTAAATTTCCTAAAAGTGAAAATAGAAACATCTTTTTGGGATGGAGAAAGTACATTAAGTATTTAATAATAATCCACGAAGAAGAAGAAGATGGTGATGATCTCATGATGGTGAAGAAACTAACGGAGCAAGTAGCAAACGGAAGAATGGTTGAAAAGTCCCTCGGTCGTAAGTTTTTAGAAATTTTAAGATACTCCGTAATATATTTTAAGGGCAATGGAAACGGGTGTGACGCCCACCGGCATCAACCCTACTTTTAACGCCAAGGGGCGTTAAACACCGCCCCCTAGGGCGTGAAACGGGCTTCATCGTTTCGGCGTCAGATGTTTGACGCAGCCCCTCCCCCTTTTAACGGCTAAAATAGCCGTTGCAATAATAAAAAAATTAATTATTTTTTTTATAAATTCGAAACTCCATCTCCTCCAATTTTCACACCTTTCAATCTCCAATTCACACACCTATCAATCTTCTTCACATTTTCTTCAATTCTCCAATTCTCCAACTCTCTTTTCAACATGAATTCTTCCGGCTCTGGCTTCTTCCCCAACGATCTCGAGCCTAACGCGCACGCCATGTGGTATTTCCAACAATTCAGGAGTAATCCGTCAATGTTTGAGACGCAACCATCGGGGTACGTCTATGAGCGAGAGTTGGTTTTGGAGACTCAACCAGGACTATCCGGCACCAAAAAAGTGCACGCCGGAAGAGCCACAAAGCGAAAGGCACGATGACTGAGGCGGCACGGTCAGTCCAAAAGTGGACGCCGGAGGAAGAGTGCTTGTTAGCGTAGGCATGGGTTGACGTCTTTGAGCATCCTATCGTTGGTAAAAACTATATATTTTCTAATATATATATGTTTTTATTTATATAAAATTATATATAATTGTGTTATAAAAAAATTGGTCTTATACTTTTTTAAAGGTTCGGAGCAAACGAAGGATGCGATGTGAGATCGTATCGAGGAGAAGTTCTTCACGGTGATGAACAAGGACGGCTCCTACCGTACCCGGGACCAACTCACTTCCAAATGGAGCCACATCAACCGTAAAGTCCGAAAGTTTATCGGAGTTTACGAGGAATGTGCCCGATCCCGGAGGAGCGAGACAAACGATACTGATGTTCTTTGGCTTGCCACGGCCCGATATTAAGATGACAGACACCAAGGCAAGGTGCTCATCGATCTTTGGAGGATTTTGAGCCGTTCACCGAAGTGGCAACAACTCAAGAATTACAACGGCGGATCGTCAAAGAAAAGATCCTCCGTCGATGTCAAGGTTGAGGTCGATGACACTATCGGTTGGTACGAACAAAGGCCTCCCTTCAACGTTGCGGATTCCGATGACGATGACCTCATTCCATGGCCGATCCGAAGAAAGAAGGCAAAATCCATTGCCTCGGGTTCTGGAGCGTCCGGCTCTGTTTCCGTTTTTTCTCGTGACGAAATCGGTCGAGCAATGATTGAACAACTTCGGGTGTTCAATATTCGAGAAGAAGAGAGGATGAAGTGAAAGGAAGAGAAGGACGAGATCGAAATCATGGAAACCGACCTTTCTACGTTATTGGCCTTCAAACATATGATCTTCGAGAGAAGTCAAAAAAAGATCAAGACCAAATACGGAGTATAATTTACGTTAGTTTTTTTATTAATGTATTTTTTTTATTATTGTCGCTTTCTTTTTTAAATTTAATGAATGTAATTTTTTAAAATTATTATCGTTTCAATTTCTTTAAATTTAATGAATGTAATTTTTTTTAATTATTCTTGTTTCAATATAATTAAATAATAAAATAATTAAATTTTATTAATTTAGTTTTAGAAGATGTATATTTAAAAATGTAAAAAATGAAGGTTTGAAGCCTCCGTTTGAAGTCCCGGGGCTTCAAACTCATTTATACTGAATCTTGTGAGGTAAGTTAAAGCTGACGTGACAGAGAGAGAAATTTTGAAGTCCCAGAACTTCACGGGTATTTCCAGTGCTCTAAAAAGTAAAGGTAAGCTATATTATTATCTCAAAATAGAGGGAGAGAGGAGCAATTTTTTGAATTTTCTGGCTTGAGTGACTGAGTGGTCTAATTAAACATTTAAACCTATTCCGGTCTTTTCAGATGTAAAGCCAATCTTCCCTGGTAAACCCATAGGCTGATTTTGCTCCATCGCCTAACTCGCACCCTGTTCACCCGCTTGGTGTGTCGGAGATGGCGGCATCGGCCATTGCAACCCTTCCAAGAGTATCAATTTCCTCAATCAATCAGACAACGTCGCTTCGCACTTCGTCTTCTCTGTTCTCCGGCAGGCAATTTTACTGTTTTCTGCTCCTAATTAGCGTTTCCTTCTCCTTCTCTTATTTCGTTTGAATTCTAAAACTACAAAAATATCTGAATGCTATCTTCGTATTTAGAAGGTTTGGCGGAAACACAACGTCTGCACTTCCTAATCGCAGTTTTTGTCCATCCACAATCGGTGCGTTCAAAGTTCTATATGCTCTCAGTACTTGCTGAAATCTGTTCCCAAACTAGCTAGCTCGAACTTTAATAGTTTTATCAAGTGATCATTTATCCTAAAATCTTCAGGACTATCCAGTAGGGTGCAAGGGTTGCACTTAAAACTAGACCAGAACAACATTAGTGCTGTCATCAATCAAGGGTTTGATCTCTTAGCCTTATACATGGATGGTCATGATATTTGAAATGATGTTCTGTCTGTATCAAGATGGGTGGCTGAGCGTTTGGTCGTTCTGTATCATACATTTTCCATTAAACTTCATATTCTTTACTATGCTTATATAGCTATATACTTCCTCCGTTTGGAGTTAGTTTTCCACTTTCCCATATTTGTATGTTCAAAAGTAGTTGTCCGTTTTTCATGTTTACTGCAAATTATGATAAATCATCTAAAACACCATCTAGACATCATATTAGCATTGTTGACAACATTGAATGAATGATAAATTCATTTCAAGGACTTATTTATGTTTTACACTTGCTCTTTAAAATTGAGATACTTTGGATAGTGGAGAACTAAATCTAGACGAGAAGAGTGTTTAGTACTCCCCCTCCATCCCTAAAAGAAGTTCTTTTTTTCACTTCCATGAATGGGCTTGGACCCTTTGGTTATGTGGTTGAGAGTACTTCCACTATCTATATTTGGTAGGAGGTCGAGTAAGGTCAATTTAGGTATGCAAATGAAGGTAAGTGGAGGCATATAGTTTGAGGTGGGGTTAGGACTTAGGAGCTAATGTTTTTTAAAAAAGTGTTCAACTCTATGAGGTAAATGAAGATAGGCATATATAAAAAAAACATTTGGACGATGAAAACTAAGATAAGAAATCATATGCACATGACCTCAAGTCCTTAACAGCTTCTTCTCTCCACACAAACATAGGAAGATGCTCAAAATGAAAAAAATAATAATTAATTGAAGACTGAAAATGCTGGTATATGTGTTAGATAACAAAGATAATAGAAGGAATTTGTTTTTATTGTCCTAAGGGAAGCACGATTCCAGATGGGATTCAATCATGCTTTCTACTCTGTATTGTTTACATCATTTAGCCTACTCAAACTCAAATTCATAAATTTCTGTCATTCAGCCAATTTTTACCCCACCAAACAGGTTCATTATGCATAGGTTACGTTTCTAATGTCAATAAAAACCAGCAAAGGTTTGTACTTTTGAGTAGAAATACTAAATTCTCAAAAAGAAAATGAAATCAGACATCACTAGTCATTAATTTCCAAAACAGCATGAAGGAAATAAAAGAACTGGAGGTTTAGACGATTATTGGGTAAAATTGAAAGAGTCCCTAGTTTCATCTTGGGTTCTAGGGAGAGGGCACATTGTGCGTCGGGCGCTGTTGAAGAATTAGTTGATGTAGCTGAAGAAGGGATGGAAGTAAAATCCACTGTATTCGTAATCAAGTCCAAATCACCACCATCATTCCACTAGAATAATATGGGCAGAGGGCAATCACAGAATTGTAGGTGGAAAATGGAAAAAGAGTTTTCAAGTATTTGGAAGAGCTACTTTCCTTGTTCCCTCACATGTCCGTGGAATTGGTGGTGAAGAAAATGAATTGAGTAGGAGGTAGTGAGAAGTAAACTCTACCTCAACCTACTTAGGTCTCCCTCAGTTGTCAGGTAATAAGAAGTAAAAAGTAAAACTCACCTTCACCAACCTCATCTTACCTCCCCCCCAAAATACCCTTATTGAATATATTAAACGAATGGTAGTAAAGGCTGTAAAGTAAAACTTTTACCAATACAACAACAAAGCCTTATTCCATTAGGTCGGGTCGGCTACATGGATCAAACAACGCCATTGCGCCCTATCATGTATCTGCTGTGAGATCATTCACGCGATGGTCCCCTTTGATCACTTCTTGACATGTCTTCTTAGGTCTACCTCTGCTTCTAGCCACATGTCTATTCACCATTTGATCAATCCTTCTCACCAGATGCTCTATTGGTTATCTATCCACACGTCCGAACCACCTAAGACGAGTTTCTACAATCTTTTCTACAACAGGGGCCACTCCAACTTTAGCTCTCATATCTTCATTCCTTATTCTATTCATACGTGTATGATCGCTCATCCAACAAAGCTTCTTTCGTTTTTGCCACACTAACCTTGTGTTCATGGTCACCCTTTTCTGCCCAACACTTTGTTTTATACAATATAGCTGGTCTAATCGCAGTACGACAAAATTTTTCCTTTAGCTTAAAGGTATTTTTTTGTCACATATAAAGCCCGAAACACCACCTTTTTGACCAACCGGCTTTAGTCATGTAGTTAATATCAGCCTCTATTTCTCCATTTTCTTGGTTGATACACCCAAGATATTTAAATCTCTTTACTTGTGGTATAGTATTTTCTCTGACTTTCACCATTTTGACCAACCAACTTTAATCATGTGGTTAATATCATCCTTTATTTCTCCATTTTCTCGAATGATACACCCAATATTTTTTATTAGCGTTAACGTTTTGGATAAAATTGTAATGGTGGAAATTAATTCTGAAGATGCTAACGCTAAAGGCTACCAACAAATAGTCTTTTCAAAATGCCAACGCTAATCTCTAATGTTGATGCCAAACGGGTCCACTATTTCCTTCCGTTGCCAATCTTGCACACCATATATTCTGTATTTATGTTCCAGTGCAACTTGTACGCAAGCCATGCAGCTCTAAAGCCCGTCTCTACGAATCTAACTTTCTATTCAAATCCTCTTGTGATTCCCCCGTAAGGATGATGTCATCGGCAAAAAGCATGCACTGTGGTGTGGTACGGGTTCTTGGATATGTTTGGTAAGAACGTCCAATTCTAGTGTAAAAAGATATGAGCTTAATAATGACCCTTGGTGTAATCCTACACCAATGGGGACTTTTATTTCTCACGCTCGTTGTAGCACCATCGTACTTGTCCTTAATCGCACAACTATCACACAAATATATGCAATCCTTACTCTTTTTTTTTATCTAAAACCTTCCACAAAACTTATCTTGGTACACCGTCATATGCCTTTTCCAAATCAATAAAAGCCACATGTAAATCTTTCTTCTCACTTAGGTACCTCTCCATAGTCCATCATTTTGCTCACCAAATATATACCCTTGGTAGTTGGTTCTCTAATACCGGAGTCTCTTGTATCAACCTTCGTTCAACCACTCTTTCCCACAACTTCATTGTATGACTCATGAGCTTGATCCTTCTGTAGTTTCCACAACTTTGAATATTCCCTTATTCTTGTTAAAAAGGACCAAAGTGCTCTTCCTCCATTCGTTAGGCATCTTCTTAGATCTTACGAGTATAATCTTGTTAAAAAGCTTAGTCACCAAATGTATTTTCCTCCTAAACCTTTCCAAACTCCAATCGAGATGTTGTCTGTGCCCACTGCTCTGCCATTCTTCATCCATTTTAGGGCCTCGTTAACTTCAATTTCTCAAATTTTCCAATAATAATTGAAGTTTATCGCCTCCTCCCTTGCATGTAGCCAATCGGAGCATGAGAGTTTTGCATGCCCCTCATTAAACAAATCATTGAAGTAGCTCTTCCAGCACGTGTTTATCCTTTCATCGGAGACAAAAATTCCACCATTCTTATCTTTAATGCACTTAACTTGGTCCAAATCCCGCATTCTTCCTTCTCGACCCTAAGGAAAGAAAATTGTACCAATAAAGACAGAAAATTTACTGTATGTAGGGTGACCATAAATGAAAACATGAACTTCATTAGATGAGTGAGTGATATGAAAGACCATGTCATATAAGACGAATAAGTAGCTTAAGACTGACAAATCACAGAACACATTTCCTCTAAGAAATTCAGCAGATCCTGTCATTTTAGATGGACTCTGACTATTGCTTGATGTGGTTTTTTTTATTTTTTACCTGAAAAAAACTAAATTTAAGATACATTTTTTGATGGGTTTTGCTTTATCTTTTAGATTTATGTTTAGTTTTCCTGTTAGAGCTAGAGATATTAATTCTCGAACACATCAAAATAATACTAGGTAAAAAAACATATTAAAATAAGAATATATAAATTCCCTCATGTCAAAAAGTTTTTACGAGCAGTTATGATACCATTGAAGCTGGAAAGGGCAATCCAACCATAATGCCGGCAGTGCCGACACCAAGTGGCCTTTTGGATCTGTCAACCATACTACTTAGAAATCGCATTGTGTTCATTGGGCAACCAGTAAACTCACAAGTTGCCCAAAGAGTCATTTCACAACTTGTGACACTTGCAACAATCGATGAAAATGCCGATATTCTGGTAGGACAGTTTTATGCACACAAATTTGTAATTTCTAATTTCTAAAGTAGAATAATATCTTACAAGCATTGTCACGCTGTTTCCAATTGCAGATATATCTTAACTGCCCAGGTGGGAGCATATATTCTGTGTTGGCAGTATATGACTGCATGTCCTGGGTAAGAATACTACGGTTTTATTCAATTTTCTTAGGCGTCTATAGGAAGTTACAACATGATTTGCTGATGACATCTCGATATTAGTGTATTTATTTTCTTACTGGAAGTTTTATTCCCGTGATACCCATGCTTGTAGCTATCGTTTGATTCAGATAAAGCCCAAGGTTGGCACAGTATGTTTTGGAGTAGCTGCAAGTCAAGGAACAATTCTTCTTGCTGGTGGGGAAAAGGGTATGCGGTATTCAATGCCAAATGCACGTATTATGATGCATCAACCACATAGTGGATGTGGGGTATGTACCAGTTATCTACGAGAGGATTGTTATAAACACTTGTACTGTTAGACGAATTGCATTAGGAAATTCAATATAAGAGTGGCTTTGGTTTGCATTTTCAAAAAGAGGTGATTCTGACTGATAGAATTAATAATTGGGTATGGATAACTGGATTGGGTAATAAGACACTTGGGTTAAACCGTATTAAAAGATTGAATCCAATCGATTAGTTAGTTCAACTCTAGAGCTTATATACCGATTATTTTACTTTTGGATTTCCGATGTGGGATGTACTCTAACACTCCCCCTCAAGTGGACAACCGGGCCATTTTGAATCTAACCGGTTGACCGCTTGCAAATGAACTCCCATTCCCTTGATTTTTTCTTTTGAGCGCCAACACCTAAAGGACCACGAGCCGTTGGGTATGGACTTCCAGAGGAGCAATCGTGTTAAACAGGCCACAGACCGTTGGGTACAACATCCATGCGGACAACTAGGCTAAAGACTAACGGGCCGCTAGGAATGAACGTCTAGACGGACACCTTGACAAACGAGGTGGGCTAAAACTGGCTCTGATACCATGTTAAAATTCCGGCGGGCCGAGAACAACGGATAGAGTGTCGGGTAAAATTAACCATTTGCATATAAAGTCGGGATCCACAATTCTAACCCAAAAGCTTAAGCTGATAGGTAGGGCTTCACCCTTCAATATATGCAAGTGATACTCATCTTTATTTTCCGATGTGGGAACGCCAACACTCCCCTGCAAGTGGTAACTAGCCTGGCCTGGTTAACACTTGGACAAACGGGTCTAGCATCTCAATCTCTTATAGCTAGCCCACACAACTGGCGGTGGCATCTCAATCTCTTTTTAGCCAACTCAGCCCAAACAACATACGGGTAGCACATTTTTGCTAAACCCACAACAAACAACCAGGAACAATCAAACCCGGACCGGACCTGCCCTGATACCATGATAGAATTAATAATTGGGTATGGATAACTGGATTGGGTAATAAGACACTTGGGTTAAACCACATTAAAAGATTGAATCCAATCGATTAGTTAGTTCAACTTTAGAGCTTATATACCGATTATTTTACTTTTGGATTTCTGATGTGGGATGTACTCTAACACTGACCATCACAAAACTGGTGCTAATCATGGGGTTAGCAATCACGGATTTAAGTGATTTCCAAGATCTCATTTTTGCTAAAATACAAACCAAATGGAAGGATGATTCCGATTCTAAAACCAACAACACCACCCCACAAATGCAAACCATATACACCCATAAACTACTTCCTCACGTACTTTTTGAAGTTCCTACTTTGACTTGCGTGGCTTTTAATGGAGTATCATTTTTTTGCCTTTTATTTCCATGTTGTTACAGGCGTGATTGTTTTATTATTATTATTATTATTATTATTATTATTATTATTATTATTATTAGTTTGAACTAGTAGTATCGATAGTGATATTTTCCTATCAGTAGTAGTACTTTATTTTAGGTAGTATTCCTATTAGTATTAGTTCACCAAGACTGTTGGTAGTAGTATAAATAGAGGGGATATATTCATTAATAAAATCATCAATAGTTTTGAAGTCGATTCATGCATTTCTCGGCAAAGCCAAGCACGAACCCTACTCTGCCAAGAGCAAAAAATTCTTTACATCTTTGTTCCCCATGACGCCCGTTAGAAGTGCTTTCCCTTGTGATATGTGGTTGAGAATAATTAATAGTGAAAGGTGGAGATGTTAATTGAGGGTAGTCAAGTACTGTGTAGTTCTTTTACTTTTACCAAAAGATGACTCATGACTCTCTCTATTCAGCGACGTTCTAAACAGGAAAACAGGAACTATGTTTAGGGACGGAGTAATTTTAAACGAAGGTTAGGTCTTAAATGTTTGGCATTCAAAGCAGATGCATGATTTTGTTTTTTTTAATTGTTGCAGGGTCATGTGGAAGATGTGAAGCGCCAAGTGAATGAAGCTGTTCAATCTCGCCATGTCAGTTCTTTTGACATCTCTAAGCCTTTTGAATTTGACGCTTCAACTCAATTTCTTACTAACCCTGCACCTTTTCTCCTCCCCACAGAAAATTGACAAAATGTATGCCGCCTTTACTGGCCAACCACTTGAGAAAGTTCAACGGTACACCGAACGAGATTGTTTTTTATCTGCTTCAGAGGTAACATTACCGAGCATTCTATGCTTTTCTTTTTTTCCCTTCTACCTTAACCAATATCATTTGTTACCTTTTCCATTTGCTGCTTTCTTGACCCACCACCAAATCGCGCAGGCTATGGAGTTTGGTCTTATTGATGGGATATTAGAAACTGAATATTAAATGGTAAATAAGAAATTATTGATGAGTGCCGACTTTGTATGGAGCCGAGTCCAAACTCTACCCCCTGGCTAGCCATGTATTCTTCCTCTTCAAGTTTAACATGTTACACCCAACAAACAGTTCTACATATCTCTTCAAAGCTCTATGTGCCATAAGTAGACTTGTGTGTTCATTACTATTGTAAACTTGATAGTTTATGAGAATGGTACACTATATTTATGTGTAATTTTTTTAATTCTTAGTAGTAGTACTACTACTATTTATTATCAGTATTGTTGTCGTCTTTCTTCTTTATCTTAGGAGTATCACTATTTAAAAAGACCCATGACGATTTTTTTAAAGTTATCATTATATACTCTCTGGTACAAAGATAAAAGTAACATTTACTTTTTGGTTTGAAGGATGACCAGGGGTATGAAACTCAATAGAAGAGATTCACAGACCCAGGATCATAGGCCAGTTTCACTGAAGGTAAATAGCGATGTTGAGGCGACGAGATCTGAGAGCAAGGGTTGATAGTTTGGGTGGATGGGTTGCAATGGTAAATAGGATATTTAACACAATAATTTACTAAATAAGAAAATGAGAAGAAAATTTTCGGACGGTATAATTTTTTTATGATGAAATTCCAATAATTTTTCTTCTAATAATAAGAGTAATAATAATACTCGTCTGTTTAATTCTTATAAAATATCTTAAAAATTGACACGTGGAATTAGACAATGAGAATAAAGCAATGCATAACTAATGAGCTCGGGATATGCTAGGGGTACACTAAAGGTGTACTTCAAATGTACACCACCCCTCTCTTTACCATTCATTTTATTTTATTTTTAATTTTTTTTTGAATTTTTCTTACTTTTTTTTGTAGTGATGGAGGGGGTGGGGGATGTTTGGGCTACACTTTTGGTGTACCCCTAGCATTTTCCAATGAACTCTTTGCCCTTTAGAAATGACACCTTTTGAAAATGACACAATTGAAGAATGAATTAAGTTTATAATTTTATATAAGGAAATGATGTTATATACCCTTACATTACCATAACTTTTACTTGTTTATAAGTTTTCATTGTTCATTTGACAAAATAAAATATTTTTGTCATCTCTTTTTTTGTAAAACTTTTGATGTAGTATTTTAAATATATAGGTTGTAATTTTTATTTCAATAAAAATTTGTAAATAAGATAAATTTAAAAAAGATAAGATTTTCTATGTTTTTCAAAAAGGTAACAATTTTTGGACAGATTAAGTACATACTCCTTCCCTCCCATAATTATATTTTCCATATCTTTTTTGGGTCGTCTTAATTTTTCACTTTCCTTTTAAATACTCCATAATATATTATGTAGCCCATATATTTTTCTCTCCAAATCATTAAAAATTAGGTCAAGAAGAAGTAATTAATAGAATTTAGGATGTGGGAACGATCACTGGACTGGATGTCTGAATCATAAGTCACTTAAATTGAATCACATTAAATGTTGAATCCAATTAATTAGTTAATTCAACTCAAAAGCTTATATACCAATTATTTTACTTTTGAACTTCCGATGTAGGTTGCACTCTAACACTCCCCTCAAGTGAACAACATGCCATTTTGTATCTAACCGGTTGACCACTTGCAAATATACTCGCATCCCTAACGGACTGTTAGAAATGAACGTCTAGACAAACACCTTGACAAATAAAGTGGATTAAAACCGACTCCGATATCATAATAAAATTTAGGATGAGGTAAAGGTCACTAGAGTAGGCCATAAGACATTTTAGTTGAACCACATTAAAAGATTTAATCCAATGGATTAATTAATTTAACTTAAGAATTTATATACTCATTATTTTTATTCTTTGATCTACTCTGGGACTAACAAGTTTATCATACACAACGTTTTGAAGGGCCAAAAAGCAGCAAACAAAAGAAAGGAAAAAATTACTGCTGGGTACCCTATATTTTGTGATAAGAACTGCCAGGTCCCATTATTTTTTAAAATATACTCCGGGGTACCTTAAAATAACAAAAAAATTACTCCGGGGTGACATTCCGTCACTTTCTCGGTTAAACTCCAATTCTCCGTTAACTTTTCTTCTTCCCCCAATTTTGATCTTCTTCTTCTTTCTTCTTCTTCTTTCTTCTTTTTCTTCTTCTTCTTCTTCTTCTTCTTCTTCTTCTTCTCCTCCTCCTCCTCCTCCTCCACCTTCGGATCTCATCCCGCCCTCCACCCTCCCCTTTTCTCTTCTTCTAGTTTTGTTTTGTTTTAAATTTTTCTTCTTCTTATTCTATTATTATTATTTGTTATTAATTATTATTATTATTATTATTATTAAAATTAATTAGTATTTTTACCACTCTAATTTTTAAGAAAAATAGTGGAGTAGCACTTATTATTATAACTTCATATTTATTATTATTTTGTTCTTATTCTATTATTATTATTATTAATTACTCCATATTATTTTTATTTATAATTGTTAATAATATTATTAAAACTAATTATTAGTTTTACTTCATATTTATTATTATTTTCTTCTTATTCTATTATTATTATTATTATTATTATTAATTACTCCGTATTATTTTAATTAATAATTATTACTATTATTATTAAAAATCAATTATTCGTTTTACTATTCTTTTTTAAGAAAAATAACAATAATAATTACTATTTACTTCTTATACTTTTATTTTCTTCTATGTTTTTTACTTTGTATGCCCCGGCCCCATTGACCTTTTCCAATTTCTAATTTTTCACTTGCGTAAAAGTAGGTTAAAATATTTTTAAGCTTTAATTAAAAATTAATTTTCGTATGATATATTTATGTATAGTTTATAAAATTAAGATTATTTATTCACTTGGTTATAAATTATACGTCACAGTTCATAATCGCGGCTATCGATGACTACTGCGTGACTAATGTGAAAAACAACATCAAATGATAAAAAATTAGAATAGTGAAAGTACTAATAATTTTTTTAATAATGATAATATTAAGTTTAATTTTAAATAAAAAGTTTAATAATAATTATATATTAAAACAATAGTAGAAAAGTAAAATAATAAGAAGTAAATAATAATTAATACAAAGTAATAATAATAAGTACTATTATTTTTATAAAAAAGTATAGTAGTAAAATTACTAAATAATTGCTTTTAATAAATAGTACTATTAATAATTATAATTGTTTTTTATAATAAGTTATATTTTTCTAAATAACAATTAGTGTTATTTTTCTTAAAAAATAGTAAAACTAATAATTAGTTTTAATAATATTATTAAAAATTATAAATAGAAATAATATGTAGTAATTAATAATAATAATAATAATAATAGAATAAGGACAAAATAATAATAAATATGAAGTTATAATAATAAGTGCTACTCCACTATTTTTCTTAAAAATTAGAGTGGTAAAAACATGAATTAATTTTAATAATAATAATAATAATAATTAATAACAAATAATAATAGAATAAGAAGAAAACAAAATTAAAACAAAAAAAATAGAAGAAGAGAAAAGGGGAGGGTGGAGGGCAGAATGATATCCGAAGGTGGAGGAGGAGGAGGAGGAGGAGAAGAAGAAGAAGAAAGAAGAAGAAGAATATCGAAAATGGGGGAAGAAGAAAAGTTAACGGAGGATTGGAGTTTAACCGAGAAAGTGACGGAATGTCACCCCGGAGTAATTTTTTTGTTATTTTAAGGTACCTTGGAGTACATTTTAAAAAATAATGGGACCTGACAGTTCTTTTCACAAAATACAGGTTACCCAGCAGTAATTTTTTCCAAAAGAAAGGCCGGAAACTGGGAGCCTCCCTCACCTAAAAAAAGAAAAAGAAAAAAACGGGGAAGAAAACCGTTACAAGTTGGAAGTTTGGAACCAAAAAGATCTGGGGGAAGGCGCGCGATGTGTCCTCAGCCCGCAAACCGGCGAACGGCAACGAATCAATCAGGCCGCACCAAACCTCACGGCCGCCCCACCGCCATCTTCATCCCTCTCGGACGCTAGCTCCGCCATCTTCTATCTGCATTGGCGCAGACTATACGGACAATGGCGTTGGAACGGTTGATCCTGTTGTGAGACTTCGACATTTTTTCTCTCTCTCGAAATCCTTCTTCAATCGTTGTCATTTTGGCGTGGATCGTTGTTGGGAATGGAATCGTTGATCGAGCTATGTGATCTCGTAGCCGAGAACCCCACTCAGTTCGAAAATAAATTAGTTTGGATATGTAGCAGGTGCCCATCTGCGAAGGCACTCCTCGTCGGATCTCCCTGCGTTTCAAGGTCTCAGTTGAATGCCGTTCTCGCTCTGACTCGATTCCTCTCTAGATGCTCCCATTGCGAAGATGAGAGGCCGAAATCCCTAGCCGTTGCCTTTTATCGCACCATTCCTTCTTCTTTTACCTCGTCTTTTTGGCCACCGTCTTTCCGAATCGATGCAATCTCCTCATTCTACGATGATTTCTTAGGATATCTCTGCAAGGCATCTGAAAGATCTTCAGAGTTTGCTACAGATGTTGGGGGGTTCACGGGGGAGATAGTGACATCAGCCGTAGCCAATTTGAGCGAAGATGCGAGGATATCAAAGGTTTTCTTGAACTCCTTGGCTCGCAACTTTCCTCCTATAGTCCCCTCGGATGCAAATAAGTTAATTTCCACTCTGATTGAGAGATTTGAGATCCCTGTTTCAATCTCTCCAAGAGAAGCGCATTGTAGCAATGGAAGCAGTGGTGTTTGGAAGAGCAATGTGGAGTTGCTCACTGCAAATATGGGTTGCAATGATGATGGAAGCAGAACTGGTGCCCCCAGGCAAGCTATTGCTGCTTTTGAGGAGGAGCCTGTAGCGAGCCTCGAGAAACGAGAAGTGGCTTTCAAATTGATGGGACACATAATTGATAAAGTACAAATCGATGCCACGCTGTTGGAACAAGTGAGAGGCATTGTCAGGGAGCAACTGTATTCAATGGTGTCATTTCTAAAGGTAGAGTTCATGAATTATCTATTGCGTTCTTCACATTTGAAGTCTTTGTAAACGGAAGATGCATTTTTTTTAGAAAGAAATTCTTGAATGGTTGTTTTGTTGCAGATACGGAAAAGCGATTGGTCAGATCAAGGACAACATCTGAAAGTTAGGATCAATACAAAGCTTTCAGTTTATCAAGCAGCTTTATGGTTACAAATTAAAACCCTCCCATCTCTTGATTCAGATGGAAAGTCATCAAAGAGGTTTTTGCATGGAGCACTTGCACTGTTGATTGAAGCAGCTGAAGCATGTCTGTTGTCAATATGGAGAAAGTTAAGAGCTTGTGAAGACCTGTTCAGCTCATTGCTTTTTGGAATCTCTCAAGCTGCTACTGCTCGCAGTGGTCAGCTACTCCGTGTTTTGTTAATTCGATTTAAACCTCTTGTGCTTGCTACATGTGCTAGGGTATGCTGTTATTTTATTCATGCTGCCTTCACTAGTGATTTCACATCATAATATAACATTCCTGCTTTTATCATCTTTATCAACAGGCCGACACTTGGACCAACAGCCACGAGCCCATGTTTGAGAGTGTCGTGAAGACAAGTTGTGAGATAATTGAATTTGGATGGAAAAATGATCGGTCTCCTGTGGAAACTTTTATATTGGGCTTAGCAACAAGTATTCGTGAAAGAAACGACTATGAGGAAGGGGTAATGTAATATTCAACATAGACTTTTTTGAAGGGGGACAAACAATGATTTTTTTAAGGCAATTCTCCTCCCTTTATACTAAAACTATGTTTGGTTCAAGGAATTTGAAAGGGAAAAGAAAAGAAAAGAAAGTGGAAAACAGTTTTGTTGTTTGGTTAAAGGGGAAAAGAATGGAAAAGTGGAAGGAAAAGAAAATGAGAAGACAAAGTGTACCAAGTGGAGGGAAAACCAAATTCCTCCCATTTTAGTAAGGAAAATGAGAGAAAACCATTTTTTTTCTTTTGCTTCCAAATTCCTGAACCAAACATAGTGTAAAGGAACTTAACAATACTATAATGGTTGTTAGAGTATAAAGCCTTTCATTAGCATATAACCATCAACTTAAACTTTTGGTTGAGATTGAGTTAGTCCATTGACATGATATCAAATATTTGTTGACCTAGAAGTCATGAGTTCAATTTTCAGCTGCCCCCGTGTTGATATTGCAATAAAAACTTTACTAAGCTTCTAACTTTCAACTTCAGCTTTTAGTTGAGTTGTTTTCTTAACCATAGCCTAACTTTCAAAAGAGTTTATGTAAGATATGGGTATCTATTTTTTTCATTATGTACTTATATTTTACGAAGTATATATGTTTTTTTAGCTTCTGATGAATATGCACATACTATTTAAAGTATGTGGGGAAAAGTATGGGGAGGCTGCTCATTTTGCAGGATTATTGATTTATCTCTAGTTTCCAATGCGTGATTGATTTACATAAAGGTCTTGAATTGGAAACATATTGACTGCCTTTTGCTTCTTTTTTTTTAAACATAAATTTCTGTTATTTCATGCTTGCTATTCCTTATTTATGGCTTTATTATCAGCAAGAGAAGGAGAAACAGGCATCAGCTCCTGCAGTTCAACTCAATGTCATACGGCTGCTAGCTGAGCTGAATGTCTCAGTTAACAAGCCTGAAGTGGTAGACATGATTTTACCATTGTTTGTTGAAAGTTTAGAAGAGGGTGATGCTTCAATGCCAGGATTCCTAAGGCTCCGGGTACAAATCTATCTTTTCTGCTGTAAATTTCTATAGAGTACAACTGAGTATTTTTAAATTACAAGTCCAGCATTCATTAACATCTGCCTCAAATCTTTACCGGAGTATTTGTTTATTTATTGTTATCATTTTTTGGCATTTATTTCTCGAGTTACTGCAGCTTCTTGATGCTGTTTCTCGCATGGCAAGTTTGGGTTATGAAAAATCCTACCGAGAAGCTATTGTTCTGATGACACGGAGCTATATGAGTAAACTTGCTTCTATCGACTCTGCTGAATGTAATGACCTACCTGAAGAGGCCACAAAAGAACGTGTTGAAGTACGTCGCCTTTTGAACTCATATTATTAGTCGTCTAAAACATTTAAGACATTTTTGGTCTTATGTGGGTGCTTACATGTGCAATCACATTGTAGACGCTTCCTGCAGGATTTCTCCAGATTGCTAGTGGGCTCACCAACTGCAAATTGCGGTCAGATTATCGTCACCGCTTGCTCTCTTTGTGCTCAGATGTGGGTTTGGCCGCAGAGTCAAAGAGTGGAAGGTAAGAATCTGTTGGTGAAGAGTGGCTTTAAATTTGCATTAAAAAGCTAAGGAAACTTATCTTGTATAGGAGTGGAGCTGATTTTCTCGGGCCTTTACTTCCTGCTGTAGCTGAGATGTGTTCGGACTTTGATCCCACTTCAGAGATTGAACCCTCATTGCTGAAGTTGTTTAGGAATTTATGGTTCTACATTGCTCTCTTTGGATTATCTCCTCCACTATCAAAAAATCAAGGTCCATTGAAATCTGTGTCCACTGCTCAAAACTCTGTTGGAAATACAGGAGCAACTGTACAAGAAGTGGCTGGGACAGATGGGAATGCTCAATGGTCTTTTGCTGTTCAGCGCATTTCCCACGGGACCCCACCTCTTGTAAGTTAATTTGCATGAGGCTCCTAAAGTTTCTGTGTATTCTTTGATACAGTGGAAAAGAATTTGTTCTAGCTATTTATGTATGCAACAACTTTCATACTGTATAATACTATTTTTTTTGGTTTTGTTGTCATTTTTTTCTTTGATGATTGGTTTTTTTGTTGTTGTTTTTTCTCTCCCTTTGATTTCAATTTATATAATTTAAGAGATGGTTTAACAGCAAGCATTATATTTATAAGAGAAAAATCCTTCCAATTCAACAAAGCCATCTAAGCTAGTTAGAATCATCTAAACATGTTCTGTTTGTCCATCCTGCCCTTTCTTATTGCTAATTTGGTTGTAATATATGTACAGTTATTTTTTTGTCAACAAAGTTTTCCAAGTTTAATCTTCCATCAGGACTGTTTAAAAATAAACTCTAAATAAAATTCTCAAAATGTATGTCATATTTGTTTTTGAGCATGCCTGGATGTAGTTAAATTAGTGTGAGGCACAATACATCTCTCATACTGAGAAACAGAAACCTGTGCTAGGAAAAGGGGTTCTGGCCCAGAGGGGGAGAGAGGAAAATTTACAAATGAGATGAGTTGTCCCAATTATTTGTCTCATATGCCCTCATTTGTGCTTTAATTAAAAGTTATGTTGGTTCTTTGATACTGAGTGACTTTTTTGGCAGGTTGTGAGCTCTGTGAAGTGGCTTGAAGATGAGTTGGAGCTCAATGCTCTTCATAATCCAAATAGCCGAAGAGGAAGTGGAAATGAGAAAGATGCTCTGAATCAGAGGACTGCTCTTTCTGCTGCATTAGGTGGTCGTGTAGAGGTTTCAGCATTGACCACCATTTCAGGTTTTACTAATTTTTAAGTTGTGTTAAAAAGGAAATGCTTCAAACTTCTTTCATAGTTATTCTATCCCACTATGTTTTGTTTAGAGTCGTTGTTGAGCGTGCTGAGATGCTATATACTACCTCCGTCTCAGTGTATTTGTCCACTTTGACTTTTTTGAGTCAAACTAGACAAACTTTGAACTCCAATTACTCTTAATTTATATTACATATTAGCATAATGAAATACAATTTTGAAAGTTTTCAATACGATAAATCCAATAAGGTCATTTTTATGTTAAAATACGTTACGGTTTTTATTTAATTGAAGTTCAAAGTTTGTCAAGTTTGACTCGAAAAAGTCAAACTGGACAAATACACTGGGACGGAGGGAGTATGAATTTTTATGTTGCTTATGTAGGTGTGAAGACAACTTATCTACTTGCAGTAGCAATTTTAGAGATAATACGATTTAGTAGCAATGGAGGAATTCTCAATGTGGACCCTAGTTCAACTGCTTCTCGAAGTTCTTTTAGCTGTGTTTTTGAATACTTGAAAAGTCCTAATCTTATGCCAGCCGTTTCCCAGTGCTTGACAGCAATTGTGCACAGAGCTTTTGAAACTGCATTAGGATGGCTGGTATATGTTAGTCCATATGAGTTCTATGCTTCTATAATGCTTTGTTTTCTAACGTTTGGTGTGTGCACATACTTGTACCTTTGATATGCTTAAGTATGTGAGGCCATGAAATCACTTGTACAACGAGTTTATTAAGTACATTTTCTGATTGTGTTCAAGGTCTAATTTTTGAAGAACACTAGACATCAAGTATACTCCGTATACCGTTGCTAATCTGAATTTGCCCCAGAATATTTAAATTCATCCCAGACTTTATGTTTTTTAACTGAACATCACAGGGTTCCACCTTTGTGGCTGTAGCCACATTTCATGCGGTTATTTTTATGCATTTTATGTTCTATGGCAGTTCGGCTTGTGTTGATATGCATCTCACGCTAATAATACTTTAGCAATCTCTATATAATAAATAAATATCAACAATGGATAGGGATACATATTTGCAATTTTCATTCTAAATTGCTCATGAGTGGAAGAGTTGTTGCTAAGCTTTTTAGATTTTCATACTGCACCCTGTTTTTGGGGACATTGTCATATGGAAGTTATTAATACTCCCGCTGTCCAAAATTTCTTTCCCGGTTTGACTTGACACGGAGATTAAGAAAAGTTAAAAAGTGTAAAGACTTTCCATGTGTTGTCCTTGATGTGATGGAATAAAGTGAATAGTGTAGATAAAAAGTAGGGGTATAATGGCACATTCATTAAAAGTTTTTTGCCAAAATAGGAAATGGGAAAGGAATTTTCGGACAGCCCAAAAAGGAAAGTGAGAAAGAAATTAATGGACGGAGGGAGTATTACTTACTGATGGGGAAACAAATTAAAATATCATGCTGTTCCTTTTGATGTTAAAAAACATTACAGATGAGTAGGAACCAGTGCAGCACTAGCATTCACATTTGGAAACTACGTGTACCTCAAAGTCCACCAATTTTTGTTATGATGTATAATGAATAAATATTTTATGGCTTAATGCAAAGGGATGTATACTCCTAAACCCTTTAGATTACTTCTGCATTCTTGTTTGTAAACCTTTTTCAAACGAAACAACAACCCCATGTAGTCCCACAAGTGGGGTCTGTGGAGGTTTAGATGCACTCAGACCTTACCTCTACCTGTGATCTTTTAAAAAAAAAGTTTAATACAATTTTCAAAGATAATTGATTCTTGCAACATGCTGTAGGTGGACCGGACATCTGGGGCTGGGTATGATTCTGAGACTCGAGAATCTACTCTGTCTATCCATGCCTGTTTTCTCATTAAAAATT
This sequence comes from Cuscuta campestris, assembly GCA_900332095.2. Taxonomy (NCBI): domain Eukaryota; kingdom Viridiplantae; phylum Streptophyta; class Magnoliopsida; order Solanales; family Convolvulaceae; genus Cuscuta; species Cuscuta campestris. The sequence goes on along the minus strand of OOIL02001115.1, from coordinate 1,297,346 downwards.
TAAGTCAGAGGGATGAGCATGTACGAGATATCTCACTAAATTTGTTGAATCAACTTAGGGACCGATTTCCACAGGTTCATTCCATCACTGCTTCCGTTTTTAATATGCTTACTACCTTGTTTTTTGGGTACTTAATACTTGCACATACTTTTATTCTGATGCAGATTTTATGGAACTCTTCTTGTCTGGATTCACTGCTAACATCTGTTCAGAATGATCCTTCTTCAGCTCTCGTTAATGACCCTGCTTGGGTTGCAACTGTTCGCTCTTTATGCCAAAAGACTGTTAGGGAATGGATAATTGTTTCTCTATCATATGCTCCATGCACTAGTCAGGGCCTTCTTCAGGAGAGGCTATGCACCACAAACACCTTGCAGAAAGCACAGCCTACTACAGATGTTGTCTCACTATTATCCGAGATCAAGATAGGTACGGGTAAAAATGATTGTTGGTCTGGCACAAAAACTGCAAATATTCCTGCTGTGATGGCTGCGGCAGCTGCAGCTTCTGGCGCCAATTTGAAATTGACTGAGGCATTTAACTTGGAGGTTCTAAGTACTGGTATAGTTAGTGCAACTGTAAAGTGTAACCATGCTGGTGAAATTGCCGGCATGAGACGTTTATATGACACCATTGGTGGGATTGATGCTATGACCATAGTTGGAAATGGACAGAGCCTTGATTTGCCAGCCTTGGGATCTGGAGCCATCTCTCAGAATCCACAGTTCAAAAATGGCTCTTTTTGTGAAGTTCTGCTTACAAGATTTGTGCGTCTACTCCAGAAATTTGTTAACACAGCAGAGAAAGGTGATGTGGTAGACAAGTCATCATTCCGAGAAACATGTTCTCAAGCGACAGCTTTGCTTCTTTCAGATATGGTAATTTTACTATTAATATCATGTTAGCTTTTGCTAATTCTTTTCATTAGAGAAACAACAATTTATCCCTCAGTGCTACTGTTGAACTTAATGGAATACCGTATTTTCAGGGATCAGATGCAAAATCAAATATTGATAGCTTTTCACAACTTTTACGTCTTCTTTGCTGGTGCCCAGCTTATATCTTAACACCTGATGCCATGGAGACTGGCATATTTACTTGGACGTGGCTGGTATCTGCCGCTCCTCAGTTTGGTCCTCTTATCCTTGCTGAATTGGTTGATGCATGGTTGTGGACTGTTGATACTAGACGAGGCCTATTTGCATCCAAAGCGCGAGCTTCTAGTCCTGCTGCTAAATTAAAGCCTCATCTGGCACATGGCGAGCCAGAATTGCTGCCTGAAAAGGACTATGTTGAACAGATAATGGCCCACAGGCTATGGCTTGGATATTTTATGGACCGCTTTGAGGTTTTATCTTTAGCTTCTGATCTTAGTTACTCGTGTTTATAGTGAAGTTATGGTACCCAAGTTACTATGATCCTATTTATTTTCATTCTTCTAGACACTATATTGGCATGATGCAATGCTACTGTCTAAATCCTAAATGAGATATTCAGTATAAACTAGATATTTTCACATATTTCATTTCCTTTTTGTTTGGGTGAATTACCCTTCCTTTTCATTAACTCGTGCTAAGGTAAAGATAAGAATCTTCTTGAACTTGTCTTATTGATCTGTTTACCTAACAACTGGTGATTCGTAATTCACCTAGGCTGTTAAACTCACGTTTTCTTTTTCTCATATCTGACCGCAGGTGGTTCGCCATGATAGCGTTCAGCAACTTCTACTACTTGGTCGGTTGTTACAAGGAACCACAAAGCTACCCTGGAACTTTTCTCGTCATCCATCAGCAACTGGAACCTTTTTCACTCTCATGCTTTTAGGACTAAAGTTTTGCTCTTCGAAATCCCAGGGTAGTCTACAGAACTTCAAGACCGGACTTCAGCTACTTGAAGACAGGATTTACAGGTAACCTGTAGGCTTTCTGCATTCTGAAAAGTATTTCCCTTTGATCAATTTTTATACGAGATGCTCATTTTATGATTTGCTTGTACAAAGTTATAGTGGCTCTGTGCTTATCATCCTGTGGCAGATTTGTTTTGCTTATTCTGTGACATGAATGGAGCTTGTGGTTATTGAGGGATATTAGTCTACAAATATGCATCAAATCTACATCATTTTTTAAACTTTTCTAACTTTGATAATTTGATTTCTTATTTGTAGTAAAACTTCCTTTACCACTCTGCAATGCAGATTAATTGTTCATGCATGTGGAGATTTTTTGTCAATGAGGTTTTCATTCAGATTGATAACTATCACATTTGGTTATGCGTGGCAGATTTTAGTTATATCTCTTGCTCATTGTAGGGCTGCGTTGGGTTGGTTTGCTCATAAACCTGACTGGTACGACACGAGAAATAGTAATTTTGCAATGAGTGAGGCTCAATCTGTTTCTGTGTTCGTTCATTATCTTTTAGACGAGCCATTGGATAATCAACTTCATGCAAAGGGACAGGAATCCGAAAATGAAAGCTCTTTGAATGACGTGGTAACTTTATCATTGTAGAATAAATTTGGCCTGGACTACTACACTTAGTTTTGTTGGATCTATGTGTTTTAAATGATCTAAGAACTGAGAAGTCTTGTATATACATGAAAAAATGAACTAAGAAGTGTCTGTCAAACATAACTTGTCATGAAATGATTTTTTTCTTTATATACTTAGAGATATTGCCTACAACTCTTCAGTTGATTCTTCACATTTCAAATTGTTCATTATGCACACGCAGAAAGATACATATCACCCAGTTTGGGGAAAGATTGAGAACTATGCAACTGTAAGAGATAAGCGGAAACAGTTGCTTTTTATGCTAAGCCAGCATGAGGCAGATAGGCTTGATGTTTGGGCACACCCCGTTGCCAAGTAAATCATTGTCAATTGTTTTACATTTACATTCAGACTTTGTTTCTATAAGGCATTAATAATAGATTAGTATTTCTTACGTATCAGGGAAAGCACTGTGCGGCCTAAAATTAGCTCAGATAAAATGGTGGAGTATGCTAAAACTGCTTTCTCTGTTGAGCCTCAGATAGCTTTTGCACTTGCTTCAAGGTTTCCTGCAAATGATGCTCTTAGAGGTGAGGTGACCCAATTGGTTCAGGTATGCACTTCCAACACCTTTTGGGCTTATGAAAATGAGTATATCAAAGTTATAGTTACATGTGATGAATGCAATTCTTTTAACAGCTTTTTGTTAAATACGCAGTAGTGGAATGGGGACGAGTTCACCATTTCTCCTTTTGTTTTCATTACTCCCATTGTCTCTAAATAAACTACGGTATATGTTGGATGGTCGAAGTGATTTTAATTTTAATTTATTTGAATATTTTGTAAACTTAAAAAATAAAATGTACATGGAGATGAAAATAGGTAGGAAGGAAAATGACTCCCATATCAAAGTGTTAGGAACATAGGAGCGAACGGAAGAAGAAGAAGGCTAGAATGATGGAAGAAATCTGTGACTAGCTTCTCATAATTAGAGTTTTGACTTCAACCATAATTTTATTAATATAGCAGCTGAATATAAATAGGCAAAGTCCTTTCTCAAAATGCACCCTCCGTTCGGTTGGATTTTTCCACCTTTTCATTTTCGCCCGTCCCAAAATATTTGTTTAATAGTTAGAAGTTATTCATATGAAAATTAATCTTTAACAAACTGAATAAAAGTTTGTGAACTTTTCAATTTTGCATATAATCCATAGACTTTAAAAAAACTGAAGTATCTAATTTTTAGAAATCCACATAAATTCTAATGCAATACACATTTGTCCATATGTTGATTCTACTCTATTATATTTTTACTATCTTGTTCATATCAATGTGACAGTTTTTTTATTTTTAAAAAATATTCTTGTTCCAGTCGAACATATCGGAGATTCGTAACATACCTGCAGCTTTGCCATACTTTGTGACTCCGAAAGCCGTTGATGAAAATTCTGCACTTTTGCAACAATTGCCACACTGGGCTTCTTGTTCAATCACAATGGCTTTGGAATTCCTTACACCCCCATATAAGGGTCATCCCCGCGTGATGGCTTACGTTCTAAGGGTATTGGAATCTTATCCTCCTGACACAGTCACCTTCTTCATGCCTCAACTGGTGCAGGCATTAAGATATGATGAAGAGGTGTGTAGTTTACTATGCTTCCTGGTTTTCTGCTATTTGGATTTGCAATTGATCTATGGCATAGTTTGTTGAAACTAGTGTATCAAAAGTGGCATCATTTTGGACTTTTGTACCGTCTTATTGAAATTTACAAACCAGGCTAGGAAAAAGATACGATGCATAACTCTTTCTGCTTGATGGGTAATTGTTGTGCAGAAACTAGTGCAAGGGTATTTACTGAGAGCCACCCAACGGAGTGATGTATTTGCTCATATTCTGATATGGCATTTACAGGTGCAAGAAACTTCGGTTTATTGATTGATTCATTTGATTCTTTTCTTCATGTCACTATATAGAAAATCAACCAGTATTAATAAGTAGATATTGCTTCGGCTAAACACGCTTCAGTTTGATTTTGAAATCCATCCACTTCTTCAAAAATGAAAATTAGGGTGAGACCTGTGAATTGGAGCCAGGAAAAGAGTTGGCCAAAGATGCTTCTGCAAAGGTAGATCACTATGTCTATTTTGTTTCTCAATTGATTGTTTTAGATGCTCTAGCCAGAAATTGGGCTCTTTCTTGTAGCACTTTTGTCTAAAATAACATTTTGCCTTCTCTAGACTTAAAAACTCATATAAGAAGAAATGAAGAAGGGGCTGGAGCTTAATGGCCAACAAAACCCATAAGTGCAAGTTGTGTGTGTGTGTGTGTGTCAATATATAATTATGTGTGAATATTGAGGGCTTCCATTAATTGTGCCCCCTTTTAAGTGATTGAATGATGAATAATGTACATACATATTACCATTATTGTGTATTGACTGTATTCTTTAAATAAGATGGATTTACATTGAATTTTGCAAGATCCGCATCATATCTATTATCTAGCATCTACAGTTTATGATAGACTGAGGGCTTGTTCTCTTCGCTTTGTTCTGATTAGAACAACTTCTGATTTGGTCTAATCTGATTGTAGTTATAATTTTATTTGTTTCTGATGGTCAGATTTGACGTGGTCTGATCTGATCGGATTCCATTAAGAATAAGTAAAAAGTAATAATAATAAGTTGAAGAGAACAAGCTTTGATAGTCCTTTGTTTTGTAAATAAGACTGATCCTTGTTTGCAAGTATTGCATGACAGTGTTGCTGGGTGTTGTCTTCATTGTTAACATCTGCAGCGAACTTCAAAAACTTTTGATTCACTTTGTGATAGAGTTTATGTGTGATGATGCTTTGAAAGTTGTGCATGTACTATAGCCGAAAAGAAGTGATGTAGTCACAACTCACTAGAATGTTTTTGGTTGTTTTTCAGAACAATGAATTTCAGGCTTTATTGCCCGTGGTTAGGCAGCATATAATTGATGGTTTCAATTCCAAGGCTCTAGATGTGTTTCAAAGAGAATTTGATTTCTTTGACAAGGTCACATCCATATCTGGTGTACTTTTTCCAATCCCAAAGGAGGAGCGACGAGATGGAATTCGGAGGTAAAGGGAATAGACATAGTGGCCGATTTTTCCTGCTTGAATTTATTTTTTTGGTTTGGAAAGAAAACTAAGCCGTAAATGTCAAATAGGGAGTTGGAGAAAATTCAGGTAGAAGGAGATGACCTTTATCTCCCTACTGATCCTTCTAAACTTGTCCGAGGTATTCAAGTTGATAGCGGAATTCCCTTACAATCAGCAGCCAAGGTTCCAATCATGATAACTTTTAATGTTGTGGATAAAGATGGGGATCAAAATGATATAAAGCCACAAGCATGCATATTCAAGGTATGATTGGTAAAGGATTGGATGTGGCTATGTGTAAATCCATTTCTGTATGAAAACTATGTGGATACGAGATTTTTTAAATATGTCAAGTAAACCTTGTATGCGTTTAACTTTTGAATTTAATTGGACAAAGCTCCTTTTTTTCTACTTTCATGATATGCAGGTTGGAGATGACTGTCGGCAAGATGTTCTTGCTCTACAAGTCATATCACTTCTCAAGGATATCTTTGCAGCTGTTGGGCTGAATCTTTATTTATATCCATATGGAGTTCTCCCGACTGGTCCAGAGAGAGGAATAATTGAGGTAAATATTCGTTTCCCTATGTGCACCTTTAAGTGTGCAAAGCATGATTTTTTTAAAATGGTTTGTGTGTGTGTGTGTGTGTGTGTGTGATGGTAGAATCAAATTCTCTTCTTACAAATTACAATTCATTTTGACCATAAATGCTAGTTTTTTTTTTATTACCATAAATGGTAGTTATAGATGAATCATAGTGGAGAAATCTTATGGTGCAATGGTGAGTGCTCCATTGTACAGAAATGATATTATCCTTCATTGGCTTAGATTATGTTGGGAAAATATATATTTTATAATGTAATTTTAATGGTCGACTGTGTAGTGTTTTGAAAACTTGTGGTCTCTGTTGAGTGTTTAGTTTCTCCTTTTCACATAAAGTTGTCTCATATGACAATATGAATGCTTTTGGTTAATTATTTTAATTTAGCATTGGAATTCAACAAAACATTTTCAAGTTCATTATGTAATGTTTTTCACACAATATTAGCAATACAAAATATAACATTTCTAAATTTGAATCCGGAAGTGTCTGTACCTATTACTCGGAGAGATGAAAACTTTGACATAAAGTCACAGACTCCAGTTAGAATTTAGATTTAGTTGCAATTTCCCTTTTTACGAGTGAAAACAGCGTTATACGTACTTGTCATTACTGGTTCTGCAACCTACCTACATGATTTACATTAGAATGCTGATTTATGAGTCATTTCCATTTTTTGTTTTCTTTTATGTGCATATCTCTGCAGGTTGTACCCAACTCTAGGAGCAGAAGTCAAATGGGGGAGACGAATGATGGTGGTTTATACGAAATTTTCCAACAGGACTTTGGGCCAGTTGGTTCTCCAGGATTTGAAGCTGCTCGCGAGAACTTCATCATCAGTAGTGCTGGATATGCAGTTGCTAGCCTGCTGCTTCAACCCAAGGACAGGCATAATGGGAACCTTCTCTTTGACAAGTATGGACCGACCGACCAACCTTTTTTGTACTCCCAAAATTTATTTTTAAAAATAACCATTCTATTCTATATCCCATCCCTAAAAGAGTCATATTTCAAGCACTTTATAGTTGTTGTGTGGCATTACCATTGTATTCGACGGTTTGAGCATGAACATATTTTGGTGAATGCAGTGTTGGGAGACTTGTTCATATTGATTTTGGGTTTATTCTGGAGACATCTCCCGGTAACAACATGAGATTCGAGAGCGCTCACTTCAAGCTGAGCCACGAGATGACTCAACTAGTGGACCCCTCTGGAGTGATGAAGAGTGATACCTGGTTCCAATTCGTAAGGTGAGCAATATATTGATGACCTATCTTCACATTAAAATGCTGGTTTAATCTTTTAGTAGGCTTTGAAAAGTATCTTATTAAGATTCCATTCTAAGAGTTCATGAATCTGATACGTAAGTTCACTAAGTAGCTAGTGCTCAAGCTGCAGTTCATATATTCTTATGCATGCGTGGATGCAGCTTGTGTGTGAAGGGCTACCTGGCTGCTCGGGGCTACATGGATGGGATCATTAACACGGTGGTGATGATGCTAGACAGCGGGCTGCCCTGTTTCAGCCGCGGGGACCCGGTCGGGAACCTCCGCAAGAGGTTTCATCCGGAAATGAGTGAACGTGAGGCTGCCAACTTCATGATCCGTACTTGCAACGACGCGTACAACAAGTGGACTACTGCTGGGTACGATCTGATTCAGTACATTCAGCAGGGCGTTGAAAAATGATCGAACCTCTCATGTCTCTGATCTGTCTTCTCCGTCTCCCCTAATGCTCGGTATGTCACGGACTTATAAACTCATAACTCTTACCTAAACTTGTTCTAACTATATTGGGAGTACTTAGCTTGTTGATAGTTAGTTGATGCTCTTGCAAGTAGTCTTAAACTAAACTACTAGAGCATTATAAAAAGAGCTCTACCTTATTTCTTTCTTGTCTGAGCAGGGGAGTATATAGTTTAGCAGTTAGCGTGGAATTGAAGATTGATTGGCCTTGCCTGGCTGGCCATGGAGGAATAGTGAAATATACATTGCAAAGTTATAGATACAAGTGAACAATGTATGTATGTATATATACACAAGAAGGCAGAAGCAATAGCTCTCGCATCATGCTGATCGAGGAGGAATGGAGGATGGATCTTATTTTTTTACGGAGTATTTATTTATTTATAGAGAAATTGTTCCTAACAATTAACACATTATTTATTGACCACTAAAATTCAGATTCTTTTTTTTTTTTGTAACCACGGCCCTCCTCTTGTTTGGATATTTTAGGATGGAAGGAAAATAAATCTATTTTTCCTCCTAATTACAAGAGTGAACATAAAATTATTTACTATTTAAACTTTTCTTCCATTTTAGGAGGAAAAGTAATGAAGGAAAATAAATGAATATATTCTTCTCTTATTTTCTTTCACATTTCCAAACTCATTATATCCACTTACCCCTTATATTTTCCATCATTTATTTTCTTTCCACCCTTATTTTTCCTCTTCCAAACGAAGGGTTAAAACAAAAAAGCACAAGCTTCATCGTGGTAATTGGTTGATTATGGATCATCACAAGATTCTTTAGTTATCATTGTGTTGGGGAATTGATATGTATCTCGACTTTTTCTGCTCGGCTCACACAATTAAGCTCTCCGAGTCACGCAACATTCAATAATACAAAGAAGTGAGTTTAAAAAAGAACTTTAGAGATTACAATTACATAGTTAGGTCCTTTACTCTTTGTGTGGAAATCACTTCTTCTCATCTCACTCACAAGTACTCTCAAGGCTAAGCTAGGCTCATCATCTCACTCATCACCAAGGCTATAAACTTCTCTAGAATGTTTCACATCTTTGAATTTATATATTATAAATATAAGTACATATCCATGATATATGTGTGTGTGTGTGATTGACTCCGGTCAAATGACACCTTACAGTGAAATAACATGCTTAGATGAGATGACACCAAGCTCACCACATTACACTACAAAACTCATCAATGGTCAATGCAAAGCTCACCAAGAAATATAGCAAAGCTTACCACTTTGAACATTAAAACTCACTGTTTTATTAATTTTGAAAATTTAAAAATTAATTAAAAATAAAATAGTAACACCGGTCATCCACCGGTCAGCAGCGGCGTCCGATGGTGGCAGGTGGCGGTGCCGGCGGTGGCAGGTGGCGGTGCCGGCGGCAGAGCAGCAGCAGCGTCCGGTGACAGATGGTGGCGCGGCGGCGGCGACTAGCGAAAGGTGGCGGCGGATGGCAGTGGCTGGCGGTGGCGACCAAGGGTGCCCGATGGCGGTGGCCAGCGGAAGTAGGCGGCAAGCGACGGTCAATGGTGGCGGTCAACGGTCAAAAACTAGTCAGCACTTTTTCCTTTGATTTAATTTTTTTAAAAAAATTCAAAGTGCTGAAAAAATAAGGTGAGCTTCGTCTTACAAGTGTGTGAGCTTTGTAGTTCAGCTCTGCAGTGGACAGTGGTGAGCTTTGCGTCATCTAAGCGTTGCATGTCACCTCACCGTAAGATGTCATTTGACTGGAGTCAATCCCTATATTTTTTTGTTTTTATTGATAATTTGATAAAATAAAATATTTTTGTCATTGTAGATTTTTTGATGTAGTTTTTAAATGTGTAACTTTTTTATCTACTAATTTTTTAAATAAAAAATTAACATTCCCTTTTAGATGGAGAAAATATTTATGAATCACGAATAAGTTCAAAATTACTCTGTATTTGTTTTCTTTACCCTTTTAGTTGCGTCTGTTACGGGTTGTTTTAGAGTCAAATCATGACTTCCTGAAAAAAGCAAAGTTGGACCTTTGTGAAAAAGCTAGAAAATGATTTTTTAGTGCAAAAGGCAGTGGTGCAAAATCATCCGTTCCAAAAAATCGTCAAATGTGGAGCTGGCACTACTAGTTTTCTAGTTACACCTGTCCCGTATTTAGAGCAAAGGATTTACAATAGGAAGGGATTTTCCTCTCTTCCAAAATCTTGCAATTTGTCGCTCTTAAAAATTCATATTTATTTTTTATATTATTTTTCATTTTTAATTTAAAAATTATATATATTTAGTACAAATATTTATTTATTAAAAATTATATGAATAATTGAAAAAAAATAAAAAGAGATTTTAACAACTAAGGAATTAAAAATAAGTGATTACTAGATTTAAACTATTTTTATAAGTTTACTAAACAAGTATATTAGATAGTGCTTGTGCTTCTTTTTCTAAATAATAGGATGTTTTATTAAAATCTATATATATATATATATATATATATATATATATATACATACACACACATATCTTATTGTGTGAGTTGTATAACAATAAATTTAGTAACTCAAGTGGATGGAGTATCTCTTTGCATTTTAAAAATTAGGCCCCTTAAAATATTGGGCCCGATCCGATTGGTCTGCTCAGTCTCCCCTTGGGCTGGCCCTATTCCAGGAACTTGACTGTGAGTGAGAAATCTCATTCTCAGCACAACGAACAAAAGAACATACACAGATGGAGCTAAATGCAGTCAAAACAAAAAAATCAATCTTCAAACACCATTTAAATATCTTTTTTATAATATATGCCTATATTATAGTAGAGATATTAATAAATAAAGTGAAATTTGTACTAAATAGGACTAAAACATAATGATTTTCTTAATGTAGGACTTAAACTTTTTTATTCCATAAATAGGATTTAATAATGACCTAGTATGAGGAATAATGTCCAGTAATGATGGACATTTAGTTGAATAATGACTACTTGATAATGACCAAGGTCCTACATTGGGAAATAAAAACATATGGTCCTATATTAGGAAAGTCATTATGTTCTAGTCCTATTTAGGTAAATTTCTCATAAATAAAATACTTAATTCAAAATAAATTATAACCATTTTTCCACGTGTTATTGTTATGAGAATTTCAAAATAAGATCATGTTTTTAGTACAAAATAAGATCATGTTTGGTGTACACTTTTTATGCAAAAAAAAAAATAAGCAGGGTAAATTGTTTGTACATATCAGTGGCTTGGGTCGGTAAAAATGATTTTTTTGGGAGTGCACAAATAAAAGTTCCATTCAAAATAATCACCTTTAATTTGCTTGTAAAAATTGGACTCGTCATTTGCATTTTCAGATCATAACCGATCAACTCAATCAAAGTCTTAACAGCGAGTGAAAGAGTAGCGACGGTAGCGTAAATCATTCAGCCATTATTAATGATCTCTTTATCAACCATCTCGTCAAAAACAGCAAGTAACAAAATTATTTTATTTTATCAAGTAAATAATCAAAAAGTATAAATAAACAAAAATTTTTTGTAACTTTTGAATAGTGAAGAGTAATTTTTTCTGGCGGAAAGAGTAATATATAAGTGAAATTTGCACTAAATAGGACTAAAACATAATGACTTTCTTAATGTAGGATTTAAGCCACTTCAAGTTCATCTCCAACTTTAAAGGAAGAAAGACCAAAGTAGGACTAAAACATTGAAAATTTAACAAAATAGGACTTCCATGTTTTTATTCCCAAAATAGGACTTATATTACCATACATGGTCATATACATTACCAAAAAAGTATAGTAATTTGCACATGTACACTGCCACATTACAACAGGGCAAAGTCACATTACCACAGTGCATAGTCATATTTCAGGAAAAAAACATGAAAGTCCTATTTTGGTACTTTTCTCTATGTTTTAGTCCTATTTATGTTGATTTCTAAACTTTAAACTCGTTGGTTAATGGGTATTTAGAGCCTGTTCTTTAGGACTGGAAAAAAGAGCTGGTTGTTAGAAGAAACTAGAAAAATCTGGAAGAAATTGGAAGAAACTGGAAGAAAGTGGAAGAAACTGGAAAGAACTGGAAGAACCTAAAGAAACTGGAAGAAACTAGAAAAAACTGGAAGAAACTCGAAGAAACTGGAAAAAACTTCAAAAAATTGGAAAACCTAAAAAAACTTTTAAAAAATTTATTTTAAATTCTTGTTGTTATAAATTATTATTATTATCATCATCATCATCATCATCATCATCATCATCATCATCATCATCACATTATCTTAATGAATACCTTTAAGATACAAAAAAAGTATTGTAATTTTTTAAATACAAAAAATTACTCTTAAAAAAAATAATTATAATATAAAGTTAGCATACAAATTAAAAAAATGTTTTTGTGGTTACGTTGCACCCCAATTTATTTATGCAGTATTCATTATAAATAATATATTTGTCATTATACTTTATATATTACTCTGCACAAGATTTTGTTTTAAATATCAGACATGTCACATAATGTAATCAAACCTATTTTTTCTTTCAGGATTGACATTTTATTTTCATTGAAGTCCTATTTTTGGAATAAAGACATAGAACTTTTTTTTACATTTTTATGTTTTACTTCTATTTTAGTCTTTTTCTCTAAACTATTTTGACTAACAAATTTTTATAGAGATTAGAAAAGTGAGCAAATTTTAAGTAATAAAGGAAAAGGTGAGAGGTCTTATATAAAGTTAGATTAATAAAACATTCTATGTCACTATTTTATCCATAATTTTTTAATATATTTTAATATATTGATGTTTTCCTGTTTTATCATGTAGATTAATATACAAAAATTGTCTTATTCATATTAAAAAGTTGAAAAAAAATAATGAGTGTGAATCGTAAAAATAGTGAGATGAAAAAATAATTTATAAACTATAGTTATGAACATAGCAGTTGTAATAATAATGATGATGATAATAATAATAATAATAATAATAACCACATTAAAAATATATTGTTTTTAGAGTAATTGGTTGGGGAGTAGAAAGAATTTGAAGAAAATGAAAATAGTTGGAAGAAACTGGAAGGAACTGAAAGAAACTGGAAAGAACTAGAAGAAACTGGAATAAACTGATTCTTAATTGTTGTATTTGTAAATGGGCTTAGATATTCTTATTGTTATTGGACTGTATATAGTTGTCACACGTATACTATAACTAGGATTTAAAATACCTTTTGGCATATTTTAAATTATGTTATATACTCCGTATTTTTTATATTTCCTTCAAGTCCAAATAATTCTCTTGGCCAGTTGAACAATGTTCTTAACGGAATTGGAAAAAAATGAGAAAACAATCTCATCAAATTTCAATTCTTATATGAGCTCATCAATGACGTTTTTTATGTGTAGCTTGATGAAATTAAAATGTCATTGATGAGTTTTTTTTTTTATGTTTGGTTGAAGACGTTGTTCAACTAAGATAAACTCTTAGAGTGTCAAAGGAATATTAAAAAAATTTTAACATGTTAAACACATAGTATTACTTAAAATAAACAACTTATATATGCATTATACATGCGTGGTCTTATGATGAATTCAATGGGGAAATGACGCTAAAAATTTTAAATTGAATTCAACTCAATTTTCAATTTTTTTTTCTAGTTTTTTTCTATATCCAACTCTGTTTTTTCAACAACGAGAAGAGACTCTTACTAGACTGTATCTGTTTGACGGGGTTTGATGGAGTGTCATGCAGGCGCCTTGTAAGCGATTGGGTGTGAGTTAAAAAATACGGAGTATATGTTATTGGACTTAAAGGTGGAGCCTAACGGAAAAGTGATGAGATGAAGATGTAGATTATTTTGATTGGTTAGTATGTATACGCATGACATTTTGATTAGTTGAAAAAAAAAATTAAAAAAAAAAAGAGGAGAAACACAATACAGATTCAAGGCAAATTAATAGAAAACGTAAAGACACACAGATTTAACGTGTTTCACCAACGTTGTGTTGGCTACGTTCACAGGCAAGAACGGAGGCACCATTTACTTATCTGCATACGTAGCAGAAACACAATACAGATTCAAGGCATATTAACATCAAGCCATCACCCATCAAGGGACCATGCCCCTCTATAGCGGTAGCCGCATGGTGGAGTAGTGCGATGGAGCTTGAAGAAGAGACATGCCACTTCCTCAAACCCTATAACATATAGCCTTATAATGACGGAGAGGATAATAGAGAGCTGTATTATATAACGGTATGAATCCATACATTAGAGTGTGTTTATCATAATCTACTTCTTATAATTATCATCATCATCATCATCATTAACCTCACCCAACTCTTGCCATTTGGATGTTGGCATTATTATTATTGTATCCTTTGGACTTTCTTGACTCATCAATCTCCCTCAGTCTTGACCTCCACTTGAAGAATGTCCCAAACAACGCCTCCGTCTCCTCCAACGTTTTCCCTTGGGTCTCCGGCATCAACGTGTAGAAGAACACCCACCCCACGGCGGCGATCCCGCTGTACAGGTAGAAGGACCCACCTATGGTGATCCACTTGTACAACGATATGAACGTCATCGAAACGACGCCGCTTGTTGCCCGGTTCATGCCCGTCCCCAAGCTGCACCCCGTCGCCCGGAGACGCAACGGGAAAATCTCGGAGCTGTATACCCACGTGATGGGCCCCGCCCCGATAGAGAAGGCCGCCACGTAGGCTAAGGTCATGGCGACCGCGAGGGCGACTGCCCACGTCACCTTCTCGCCGGAGTGGTCAATGACGGTCAACGCCGACGCGAGGACGAACTGCGTCACGACCATCCCGCCGACGCTCGCGAGGAGCAGCGGCCGCCGGCCGAACCGGTCGAGCGTGAAAGTCGCCACCAGTATGAACACCGTCTTCGAGAAGCCGATGGCGATGGTGCAGAGGAGCTTGTCGGTGTCGGACGTGATGCCGGCCTTCTCGAAGATCCGGGGGCCGTACAGGACGACGGCGTCGATGCCACTGGCCTGCTGGAAGAAGTGGATGCCGAGGCCGGTGAGGAGGATGTGGCGGACGGCCGGCGTGGAGGAGACGAAAAGCTCCTTCCAGGCGCCGCCGGCCTTGTCCCTTGGCTTCTCCGACGTTGGGGCCGTGATGACGTCGTCGTGGCAGTCGTCCGGCACGCCGGCGGCTTCCTTGATCTCGGCGAGTCTTAGGTGGGCTTCTTCCGGCGAGTCGGAGGTGTTGAGAAGCACGCGCCTGGCGTCGCCCAGGCGGCCCTTCATGACGAGCCACCGCGGCGACTCCGGCATGGTCAAGACACTGACGCCGAGCAACGCCGACGGAAGGGCTCCGACGCCGAGCATGAACCGCCAGCTCAAGTGAACCGCCAGATTCTTAAATGCAAAATTTGATACGTATCCCAACAAAACACCTGCGCACATACCAACAAATAATTAAATTGAAGTAATTTGTTGTCCCTTTTTAATTTGTTGGAGAAATCTCAAAATATTTCATCCCTCCCCCGCAATATTGTTCTACTCCATAATCCATATACGGAATTTGCTAATTTTTTGGTAAACACAATGTGGCGTGCACCCTTACGTCATGAAGTATTTTTAGAGACGGAGGAGTATAAAGTTAAATTTTAATTATTTTCTTTATTTGTTTTTATAGAAAATTTAATGCTGAGTAATTACATAAAATAGTCTCGTCACCTTTTATACTAGAATTCATTTGAAATAGTTTTTAAATATTTCGTATGTAATTTTTTAACATCAATGTTAAAATAAATTGAATTGACAATAACTTTGATTAAACATCATAATTCAAAATAGGAAGATCTTAGAAGGATGGAGAGAGTATGACTTATTAAATTCTCATTTAGGAGTACTT
Organism: Cuscuta campestris; assembly: GCA_900332095.2. Classification (NCBI taxonomy): domain Eukaryota; kingdom Viridiplantae; phylum Streptophyta; class Magnoliopsida; order Solanales; family Convolvulaceae; genus Cuscuta; species Cuscuta campestris. Next base: position 1,281,517 of record OOIL02001115.1, on the reverse strand, counting down.
CATTTTGTGTTAAATGCGAGTAGCACCTATTATTAATTTATTGTTATATTTTGAATTATTTGAAAGAATTTATTGTGTTTTTTGGTAACTCTATATTACTCCTTATTTTATTTAAAAAAACTCGTGACAACACCTCTGAACCCCCTCATAAAGTGCCTCCCCGCTTACTAGCTTCTGGCTCCACCACCGGTGGTAGGTAATGAGGCGTGACGAGATTCCTTCACATTGTTAATGTTATAACTTGACACAACCCCTCGTGTGCTTTTTGGCATAAAACTAAAAATTGAAAATATATTTGAATTGGGCATTGTCTTTACATGTCTATGAATTGCATAGTACCAATTTAATAGTCAAAATTGGGAGTCATTTTATATCCATAAAAAATTCATATTATTATATCTATGAACATGACTTTTATTATCCGTATCATCTAAACGAAAGTTTTCAACTTTTTTGGAGTGTTGTGTTGAATTTTCCGCAAGAAGATGGGAGAAACGACAAGGTGCATAATAGCCTTAATAGGTATTAGGGAGTAGTAAATTCTACGAAGGCAAGTCACAAGTGGGTGGCAAATCAAGAAAAGGACCTCATCATTTGGATTTGATGTAATGATGTATTAATTTAAATTTTAAATTTTAAAACGAGATGAAATTTTAAATTTTTAAATTTATTTTATTTAAATATTTGGTATAAAAAATAATTTTAATACTCCATCACGCCCTCTTACTTCTTTCAAATTTGATTTCTATGATCTTTAATTTATCGTTTTGAAAATTAATGTCTTTATACATACTGTTAGAATATATGAAATATTTCTTGAGTCACAACCACAAACTTGAGCTTTTGATTGAATTAGTTTCTTGACATGATATCAGAGACTTGTTGACTAAGAGGTCATGAGTTCGAAACTCAGCATCACTCAGTTTTTTTAAAAAATAAAATTTCACTTGCAAGAATAAAGTTATTTTTCTCATAAGTTAGCTAGTGATCAAAATTTTAAAACATTGACCATTGAAAGTGTAAACTTTACTTAAAAGTTAAAACACTCCTCTCAAGCAAGGATATGGATATATGTAGTACGTACCAAAATTGATGAAAACTTCCGGGAAGGATGTGAGGAAGCCACGCGCCGACGCGGGCGCAACCTCGGCGGTGTACACAGGTGCAATCATGAGGGCATAGCCGACCCCAATTCCGGCGACGAAACGCCCCACCATAAGGAAAGCGTAGTTGGTGGCGAAACCCATCAGAACGGCTCCGATGAAGAAGATGACGGAGGCGACCACCATGGTGTACCGGCGTCCTATCCAGTCGGAGGTGCGGCCGGCCAGGCCGGACCCTATAAGGGAATACAGATTAATTATCCCCACAAGAATTTCCACTTGAACGTCCGATATTTTCAGGTCCTCTTTTATGTATATGGCTGCGCCACTCATCACTCCTACATCTGCACCCAAGACCCACCAATAATTCCCATTATTATTTTTCAATCCAACAAATTCATTCTAAAATAATGGAGTATTATTTTAAAGAAAAATGAACCATCCAAATATCCAATACAATAGAATGGAACAAACAAAAATAAACAAATACCCGAATAGGCAACATAATAGTGTCAAAGTAACTTGAGATATCCTTTAGTAAAATTTGCATTAAATAGGACTAAAACATAATGACTTTTCAAATGTAGGACTTAAAATTTTTTATTCCTTAAATAGGACTTAATAATGACCTAGTGTGAGGAATAATATCCAATGATGTTAGACATTTACTTGAATAATGACTACTTGATAATGACTAAAAGTCTTACATTGGGAAATAAAAACATATGGTCCTATATTGGAAAAATCATTATGTTTTAATCCTATTTAGGTAAATAACTCTATTTTTTACTCCCTCTCCCCAAAAAAATTTGTTAAATACACAAAATGAAACGAAATGTTAATTTTTTTAAATTTATTTTATTTAAAGATTGATATAAAAATAAAAAATAAAATATACTCCCTCCGTTTGGAAAAACACTTCCCATTTAGATTTGGGGCAAAAATAAGGAAATGTTAAATTATAGTTGATTTCCAATTTTGCCCCTGATGTGATGGGTAAAAGTAAGATGTGATGGATGAGTTATTAGAGAAAAAATATGATGTGATAGGTAGGGTATGAAAAAATAAGGGTAAAAGTGGTTTTTTAATAGAAAAGGGAAGTGTTTTGTTGGAAGTGGAAAAAATGAAAGAGGAAGTGTTTTTGAGAACGGAGGGAGTATATATTAAAAAATTATGTAAAATTCAAAACAAAAGGTACAAAAATACTTTATTTTATTAAATAATCGATGAAAACATACAAATAAACAAAAAAATCGTAATTTTTAAATGGTAAACTGTGATAACTTTTTGGGACGAAGTGATATCCTAACACGGTCTCGAACGTGCATGGTTGCTTCGAGTCTTACATGGGAAGCATTAGTTTTTTTTTAACATGATAGATGGGAGTACTCGTGACTCTCATCAACAAGATTTCGATATCATATCAAAAAGCTAATTTCACCTAAAGTTAATTAAGCTTGTGATTGCAAGATTAATAAAAGATTTTCCGACTGAGTACCACATTAATCTTGAAGTGTTTGTCGAGTTTTTGAATATTTGTTAGTACGTGAAAATTAACAAACATTGACCATAAATTAAATACTCCGATCAACACTGACGCACTGTACTCACCATAGCCAAGCAAAACGGATGCCAAAGAAGCCAAAAAGGAAGCAGCAATGGCGTATTTGTTTCTCGTCATGGGCTTCTTTGGAGGATCAAAAGCTGGAATAATAATATGATCATCATCACGGCGGCCGGCCGAGGTGACATCTTTAGCCTCTCCCATCATCACGACAGTGGGTTCTCGCCGGCGATGACAGCAGCAGATATCAATATAAGACTAATTAATTGTTTGTGGTTTAAGTAATTACACACACCAATAATAATAGTATGGTTGAAAAACTTGAAATAATTGGGGAGAAATAAAAGAGTACGTACCGTTTGTGGGTGATAATTAACCGAGCTCATGTTCTAATCCTTAGTTATATAGACGGCGACGCCCACTTTTACTTACCGAGTAGTACTCATGATGGCAATACTATTGTTTATTTTGGCAAACACCAAAATCATAATAATCATTCCTTCCCACTATATTTATAAGTACCTTTTTCTCTATTTTGATTACAAAATATGAATTACGATATAGAATTCTGTAATTTTTGAAATTATACAAATTGGTATATCAATATGAAATAAAAATTACATATTAAAAAATTACGTTCAGAATTCTACAAAACATGATGTGACAAGAATATTTTATTTTATCAAATAGTCAATCAAACATACAAATAAACAAAAGTTATCAAGAGGAGAGAAAAAAATGTAATCAAAATGGGGACGGGGGAGTATTTTTTAATATTTCTGTTAGTTTTTTAAAATAAATATAGTATTTGTGTTGGGGAATAAACACACAACACACACAAATAATATGTGAGAAACGAGAGAAACCGAACACAAACGACACACAAGAATTTAACGTGGTTCGGTTTCCTTAATCCACGGCTGCAACAGGAGGAATTTCTTATTTCACTTGTGGTGTCGATTACAAGTACAAGGGCTCAATATATATAGGAGGAAAAAAATTCGGGTTACATAACATGGGCCGACCAATAAGTCAAGCCCAAGCCTCCACAAACCCAACATTCTCCCACTTGGAGGCTTGATACTCATCAACTGTCATCTGCCACGATTGCTTGTACATCGAGTAATCTTCTAAGCTCTCCTGCTACATCGGCCCTCTCATCAGACAACTGAAAGGCGCATTGAAGCTCTCCCAAGCTCCAACACATCAGTCACGACTAAATCTGCCCCTGACTCATCCTCGGTCCCTACCAGCTCCGACTGCTGACGCACACTGCCGGATCCTAGAACATCTTGAGAATAAACACTCTCCATACTCAGCAAGAATTTTCTGGAGATGTTCCAACACTTGGAATACTGGTTCTCTTGACCCACTGAAACTTAGCTGAAGCGCCTCTTGGAATACTGGTTCTCACTCATTCATCCTGAGTCTGACCTGTGGCTCTGAGTTTCTTTCTTGCATAGACAACCTTATTCTGCCCACGAGACTCTGTGAACCGGACTTCGTTTCTCTTCTGAACGGGGACGGTCACTCCCTCAGATGGTACCTCGACCATATACAGCGAACCTCTCTTCTTTCCGTGAACCATGACAAGATTTCCCTTCACGACCTTTCACTGCCCATTTCTGAACTTCACCTCGTGGTCTGTTCGTCCAACTGCCTGACAGAAATCAAACTTTTCTTCAAGGCTGGAACCACTCTGACATCCTTCAAAGTCTAGAAACCGACTGAGATCTTCAATACCATGTCACCCATGCTCGTTACCTCAAGAGCTCTATCGTCTGCAAGTCGTACCTTTCCAAAGTTTCCAATAACCAGATTCTGCAATGCTTCACTGCTGTGGGGATGAATACATACCCAAATAATTTAAACTTTAAAATCTCCAAAAAATATTTATTTTTTAGAAAATCAAAAGTATATTTAAATTAAAAACATAAAAACAAAAAATGAAAAATTAAATGCAAGAAATACTTATGAAACTTTTTTTTTATATTTCACAAACTACAGTGAACGGTTGATAACAAAATGATATTTTAAATGTGGGTTAATATTTTAAAATTCTTCTACAAAGAATTAAAACTCAAATAAAAGTACAATGTAAATTTGAGCCAAATTTTAAAAATAAACTAATTATTTAATGAAAAAAATATAAAAAGACGATTATATTTATAATATATTACGGAGTAGTTTATATATTCGGCTTGAAATTTTAGATATGAGAAGTTACCTCGTATTTTTTCCCAAATACCGAACCGAACATTCGATTTGGTACGTTACGGTATTTTAGCGGTATATTTTTTGATTCGTTATTTAGCAGTACTTGCTCACCCCCAGGGGTACTTTTAATTTTTAAATGTAGAGTAAAAAAGGTTATGAGAAGATATTTTTCGGACAAACAAAAAGAACATTTCGAAAAATATATATTCTCCGTATGACGGACAGTGGGAGTAATACACCCTCCGTCCCATATCTTTATTTCAAACAATGTATAAAATTTTATCTCATTTAAAATAATTTTATTTACAAATTGGTACTCCCTCCGTTTTCAAAAACATTTCTTCTTTCATTTTTTCCCACTTCCAACAAAACACTTCCCTTTTATATTAAAAAACCACTTTTACCCTTACTTTTTCATACCCTACCTATCACATCATACTTTTTCTCTAATAATCTATCCATCACATCTTACTTTTACCCATCACATCAGGGGCAAAATTGGAAATCAACTATAATTTAACACTTCCTTATTTTTGCCCCAAATCCAAATGGGAAGTGTTTTTCCAAACGGAGGGAGTATAAAAAAACTAAAAATTACATCAAAAAATCTACAAAATAAGAAATGACAAAAAAATTTTGTTTTATCAAATGATCGATAAAAAATCTACATATAAATACTCCCTCTGTCCCAGAATATTTGTCCACTTTCATTTTTACACACTATGCAATGCACTTTTTTAATCCATTTTATCTTGTAATTTGTATATTAAAAAATTATAGAAATTATATATTAATAATCTACTCCCTCCGTCCCGTGAAACATGAGACTTTTGCTTTTTAGGAGTGATTTAAGGGTAGTGTATTTTGGTATTAAATTTCCAAAAATGTCCTTTGATGTGATGAGTAAAATTATGATTTGATGGATAGATTATTAGTAAAAAAGTATGATGTGATAGGTAGGATATGAAAAAGTAAAGGGTAAAAGTGACTTTTTAATAGAAATGAGAAGTGTTTTGTGGGACAGATGAAAAAAGAAAGGAGAAAGGTTTTATGAGACGAAAGGAGTATATGTTAAGACAAATCAAACAAGATCACACATGACTATATATTTAGGCTTACACATTGAGAGAATTTGATGAGTCAAAGTGCTTAGATGAATAGTTCCAAAAGTAAAAAGGGGACGAATATAGTGGGACGGAGGTAGTATTAGTTATGAGAAGTTTGTAATAATCGGTAATAAATAAGAAAGAAACATATGGGAGTGAGAGAATAATTACCACTTGATCAGACTTAAACTGATCGGGTCTGGGTCGGGTCCGGCCTTTCGATCATCGGATCAAGTCTCAATAATGCTACAGATTGGCAGCATTTTGTAAAAAAAAAAAAAATTACGGTGCTTTTCCCTCCTCCGCCACCGTTCCTTCTTCCGCCACCGCCCATCTCCTTCTTCTTCCGCCACCGTCCATCTCCTTCTTCTTCCTCTAGCACCTCATCCTTCCAAGTTCCAAACATAAGATTCGTTCTTAGAATTCAATCCAATTCCCTGCCCTAATAGTTTCCAATCAAGTCGCCCAAAAGAACTATCCCTAATCCCGCATCCTCTCTCTCGCAAGTGCATCTCAATCTATCAGGATAAACGTGGCAAGCACCAAATTGTAGAGGATGACACCCGCCTTTGCCTAAACATCATAGGGAAGAAGAATAAGAAGCTCTGATTCGATTTCTACATGGAGGTATCAAATCTCTAACACTTACGAATCATATTTGGACACATATTCTCTTGGCAGAGTTGTTTTAATCTCATGCTCTTAATTATCCAATTATTTCCTGTTAGAATATTTTAATCATCTTCTAGGCATTAGACACCTAATCTATCAATACCTGGATACTTGTATTGAATTGCGTATGGTTTGTGTTTCACCATACATATAACTATGAAGAAGGATAAACTTACAACAACAAAATATACAATATTACAACAATTTGACCGGGGTACCTACGGTGCTCCGTTCGTAAAATTGATGATTCCTACCCCCTAACACCCCCCTAAACCCCCACCTAGCCCCACCGCCTACTCCCAGCCCATACCCTGCACCCCACCCTCTCCCTTAATCCCCATTTTGGCAGTTTCAAAACTGCCAAAATGGGGATTAAGGGAGGGGGTGGGGTGGGGCTAGGGGCTAGGTGGGGGGTTTAAGGGGGTAGGAACCATCAATTCTACGAAAGAGCAGCGTAGGTACCTCAATCGAATGGTTGTATGAAATGTTCTACAAAAATTGTTGTAAGTTTATCCTTCCTCATAGTTAAATCAATGTGGACAAACATTATATCCACATTCATTTGATTTTTAATCTATTTAGAAAGTAATAATGAACATTTTATTTAACAACATAATGATTATTATACTTTCTAGCTTCCAACTTCATAATAGCGATTATTTTGACTCTATTTTCAGTTTCTTAGAACCAGATTTAGTTGTCCATTTTTCCTCCTTTGGGTGTTTAGAATTAATTGTCCACTTTCTATATTTTGTAAACAAATTATTGTGAACAATCAATTATACCATCTAATAACATATTAGTATTGTCGCAATGTCGCCACTCGTAATCAATAAAGATAAGTTTGTTTCAATGGTTCTTTGTTGCAAATAATCTTGAATGCATGCTTGGTTTTTAAATATGCCTCCTTGTGGGGGAGTGCAAAGGAAGGTTGAGACATTCATCGTTCAGATGTGATTCATGATGTTGCAATAAATGAAATACTTCTAGTTGCTTATACATTTTTGTTTTACACCTCCCTTTTTAGTTTTAGTGTTGTGAATCCAATTGTTTTCAGGTTGGGTTGCGGGTACTTCTTTGTCCTATTGGATCTAATGTTGTCCTCCGAACAGCAAGGTAAACTTTTATAGGCCCTTTTGTTTATATATATGTGTGTGTGTGTATATATATATATATATATTCATTGTTTTTAAATTTCTTTTTGTGATGATTACGTATCAGACTATCAGCACAAGTGCCCAAGACATGATTTTCTTTATGTTTATTTTTTTGTATGCTTCACTGCATATATTAGTTCAGTGATCACTTGTGTTGCTTGTTGCAAATATGCAATTATAAGATAAAATCCTTGTAGAAAATAGCAAAGCAAAGAGCTGATTTGTGTAGTGCTGTTGGGTAGAATTAGAATATTCTTTTGCGCGTTATACATCAGCCAACTTTATGGTGAGGTTCATTAATGTGTGGTTTCTGCAGTTGTTCAGTGGGTGTTATTCTACCTGTTTATTCTACATTTAAAGCAATTGAACGAAGAGATCAAGACGAGCAACAAAATGGCTTATGTACTGGGCAGGTTGGTGATGTAGTTGCTATCATGGGTTGCTGGGGAGGGGGTGTGGTGGTGGTGTATTTTCCCCATTACATTGCATCTTTAATTTTCCTGCTATGGCTAGCAAATAAAAGGGGGAATCTTGCAGAATGGATTATATCCTTAGTCTCTATTGAATCTAAACCAAACAAATTCACAAGTATCTGTCTCCAATCTTTTGATCATTTTGTTGCACAGTCTAAAAGTCGTTTTCTTGATTATCTCTTTGAACTAAAGAAGGCTGCTCTTGTTCCTTGCAGCTTATGGATCTTTTAGCATGGTAGAATTGTTCACGGACAAGCTTCTCCACTGGTACATGTTATATCTTGCCTTCTTATCTTTTAAGCCTTTTTTAGTTTTGAATGGAGTATTAATATAAAAATTATAGCCTTCTGACTTTTATGAACACTGCTTGTTCAATACATTCAGGTTTCCACTATACTATCATGTGAAGTTTGCATTTCTTGTTTGGCTTCAACTTCCATGTATTGATGTAAGTCATTGCCAATGTTCTCTTCTTTTATGTGTTAATATATGTTAGCTTTATGTGTTAATATATGTTAGAAGTTTCTTTTAACTAAATGTGAAAAGCAAGAGATCACTCATTCACATTATTTCTTACATTTTCTGTTGGCAGGGTGCAAAGATGCTGTATATGAATCATCTTAGGCCATTTCTCTTAGAGCATCAGACTAGGCTTGACCAAATTATTGGGTTTTTGTATGGTGAAATGGTAAAAATTCTTTCCATTTTGATCCTTTTGTAGCATAATACTCCCTCCCGTCCCAAAAAACACTTTCACATTTGATAAAGTTGGTATTTAAGTTAAGTGTAATTTGGGTGTTATTTTCTCATTTTACCCTTGCTTTGTGGTAGGATAGAATAGGATGTGATGTGTAGATTATTAGATTAATAATGAATTGGTATGATGTGACATGTATGCTAATAATTGATAGGGGCAAATAGGTAATTTTAATTGAAAGATGAAAAGTTTTTTGGGACGGATGAAAGGGAAAGAGGAACCGTTTTGTGAGAGAGAGGATGTGTTTCATGACCCCTAGGTAACAATCTGATGTCACTCGATTTTTTGTATTTATCCTACATTGTTAAAAATACTTCTTTTTGTAATACTCCACATTATAAGCACGAAAACCTGTATGAGATGGACATATGAAAAAAACACTCCCCCTATCCAAAAAGAGTCATGTTTGAGTAGGATACAACTTTTTATTTGTATTTAAATCAATCAAGGTACAATCTTTTGCATGTTGTGAATGAACATTTTTACCCAAAAACTTATATCCATGATTTACACCTTACCATGTAATCTCTGTGTACATATTGCACCTCCCCATACCCTATTCTTAAGTGAGACATTGACATACACTAGGTTTGTTTGGATTGTACATGAGTTGCAAACTAAGATTACATATTTTATCATGGAATTTCAGTCTAGGTTTGTCTGTCTTCATCAGGAAGAATTCCAATTTGTGAAGACAATGCTAATGAAGGTTTGGGTGTCTGGTACCAGTAAGTAAACAAACAAATTTGTGAAGACAATGCTGATAAATCATTATTATTATTTGCAAGAAACGTTTAAAACGAACAAAAAACAAAAATGACTGTTATAGGTTCCATACGACCGGGACAAGGGCAAGCAAGTGGCGTGATTGAAGGGCGAAATGGGGAGGCAAATGGGCAAGCAAGTGGCGCGATTGAAGGGCAAAATGGGGAGGCAAATTCAGAGTCTGGTGATGATTGAGTGATGACTAATAAGCTTTTAGTGGATGGTTGCAGTTTCTGAGCTGAACTGAGGACTGGTTTTTTTCTGAGTGCTGAGAAGAGCCTTCATTTTTTCTAGAATGTATTTCTAATATAGTACTTTTTATCTCTTTAGTTTTTAGTTAGTCATGAATCCTGGTGTTTTTTCATGTATATTTTCCCTTCACACAACTCAAAAAGTGATAATGACGCATAAACGCTAATTGATGATAACAGGGGCTTACCATTATAATTGCTTAACCGAGCAGGTAAGATTGTGTTTAGACGAAGAAGGTTTTTAGTCATATACTCATTCCATCCCAAAGTAAGTTTACTCAATTTAAAATGGAGTAAAATAAAGTCAACTTTGTAATTTCATTTTTAGAATGAAAATTACTACTACGAACTTACGAAGTACAAACTTAGGAGGGTGTATTCAACTTAGATTTTAAAAGATTGTATTAGATTTTTTATAATAAATGGATTTGTGTAGATTTTAAAAAGTATATAGATTTTAATGTATTTCATTAAAAGATTTGTGTAGATTCTAAAAAGTTTATAGATTGTTGAATTGTTCTACGAATCAACTAGCATTCACCTCTAACAAAGTAATGGACTTATGCAAGTCTGAAACAGAAAAGTCATGCTAGAAAATGAGCAAGGATTGATTTTGGAAAAACAGAAAAAAAGAAAAAAGAAAAAAAATTCTTGTAAATTGCAGTCTGCAGATGTCGATGGAAAACAAAACAAAAAAACAAAAAATTGTAAAAAACAAAAAAAATAACTTTTGAGTGCTGCAATCAGCACCACACGCCCCATAACCTAAACACAAGCCATGGTAGGAGCCCAACTCCCCAAATCGTCGTTATCCATCCAGATCTATATGAACATGACCCTGATATTTATTTGCAATTATTAGATCTTGCCGAAATCAACTAGCCTTATCGCAACCGCCGCTGTCGATGACCTTGTTCCAGGCGTCTCCCCATCTCCCTGGACACACTTTCATTGGAACGAATCCATCAAAATCTTTAGCTTTATGATGAGATTTCAACCAAGGTTCTTATTTACCCCCTCCGTCCCAAATTATTTGTCACATTTCTATTACCGAGGCAAAATATCAAGTTTTTTCAATTCATTTTATTTACATATTGGTAAAGAAATAAAAAATAAAATTTACATATCAAAAAACTACATGAAAAGTTCTTCGAAATAAGAGGTGTCAAGAATATTTTATTTTATCAAATAACCAATAAAAACGTAGAAATAAACAAAAGTTCCCGCGACTGTTGAAAAAGCAAATGTGGCAAATAAATTGGGACGGAGGGAGTATATCAAGTGACCTAAAATCCATCAGAATCCGTACTCAATGAGATTCTTTAAAAATCCATCACTTTTTCAACAAAAAACTGCTCTCGGGTACCCCCTATTTTGATAAAATAACTGCCGGGTACCCTCTATTTTTAAAACTAACTACGGGGTACCCCAAATATATAGAAACTTATTGATGAGGCCCTCCGTCTATTCTTCCGTCAGAAGACATCATTCTTTCTCGTTCCCTCTCCAACATTAACGCTTTGTTTCCCTTTCTTGGCACCTGACAACAGTTCCGGACAACATTTTGGGTGAAGTTTTTTTGCCGCTAGCTGGTTCGTCTTTGTTCTTCATGGTAAGTGTATTATATTTTTACAAGAACTGGACGAATTTGGGACTTGGATTTAGGGTTTGTATTGTACGTCATTTCATTCGATTTTACATAGATTGAATGACGGAATTTTGTTAGATTCACTTGGATTCATCAATTCTTTATGAAACAGAGTAATGGTAGTAACTGGACATGATATTGTATTTATTGGCTTTGAAATTCTAAAAATTTTGAAATTTTTTTTATGTTTCAGGCTCCAACGGGTTTTTTTGTATATGTGAAAGACAAATGCATTGTTATAGACAATATTGACTTGGACATGTATTTTACAAAGGATTTGTATTCGGATGTCATTGCAAAAGCTAAAGAACAGTATGTGAGTCTTCCCAGGTTCATTGGTTTTCAGTTTCATACACCCTTTAAAGAAATTCAGAGAGAGTCATTAATTTCTGATTCGGATTGGGTTAAGATGATTGATCATTGGATTGATACCCCTTCTACTTACATCCCCTTATACATAGTTGAATTACAAGACCCTAATATATTACAAACTATGGCTGAGTGTATTGATTTCAATGCCCAAACTGGTAATGGGGCTGGCATGAGTGAAGTTGATGAATGGGCTGACAATTTGCTTGTAACTCCAATTGAAAATAGTAATAACACTCCAAATTCTGAAGGTAGGACTTGTAAGAGGACTAAGTTAGTTGTTAGAAGAGAATCAATTAAGTCTTTTGAGGTGCAGCCCCAACCCTCCTTCATTGATCCTGAGAGTATACCTGTCCATACAGAAT
>OOIL02001115.1:1227949-1259916 GCA_900332095.2 Cuscuta campestris | reverse complement strand
GTATTGTTGGTGTTAAGTAAGAGGGAAGCCAACGAGCCTAACAGGATACTTTAATTTAGGCCTCGCCGATTGAGGATGTAACAAATTCTGCCTCCTCCCTAAATAATATAATTGTCCTCTGATCTTGAAGGGGTTTATAAAGTTGTTAATTATAGAGCGAAAAAGTATATGAAAAGAATTGGTTTAGAAAAGAAAAAGTTACTCGTAGGTTTTATTGCTCTCTATGTTGCAAAAATAAAAGATATGCGGAGAGCTAGTATATAAATTAGAAATAAGTTGATTTGTATATAAATTTAACCAATCAATCAATTGAATATAAATTAATCAATCAATTATATTGTAAATTCAATTATGATATTTATTTTGAGAAGGGTATCTAGGAAAAGAAAAGCAGAAGAAAACAAGATGATAGTAGGTTTTGTAGCATTATAAAAAGAACAAAAATGATAGGTTTTGTTTTGTTGGGGGCTTGAAGTGTGTGGGAGAGGAAAATGGGTTGCGACTTGGCAGGGTAACGAGGTTTGAGTATCTATCAATTTGTTGACGTGTCGTGAAATTTCATTGCTAATTAATTAATTAATTAATTAAAGCGCTTAATGCGCGAAAGAAGGAAAAAAAAGGGACGAGCAGAAAAATGACACGTGCATGGTTACGTGGTGCGTCTGGATAGGCATGGGATGTGTTTGGCTCTCCCCTCTTTCAAGTTTCAAGCCGACAAAAATTCCCTTTTCAAACATTATACTCCGTAGGAATACGAAAATGAGAAAACGTACTCTGACTGTTTAGAACCCCCCCACCCCCACCCCCCCCCCTCAATCATGCCATGGTGGCGGTCATGCATGTTTACATACTCCGTCCCTCAAAACAAAAATTTGCTGTACTTACAGAATATTTTTTTAAAATGGATTATATTTATTTATAAGTCAAAACAAAAACAAAAAGTACTCGGTATATATGTAAGAGTAATTTACCTAAATAGGACTAAAACATAATGACTTTCCCAATATAGGACCATATATTTTTATTTTCCAATGTAGGACCTTTGATCATTATGAAATAGTCATTATTCAAGTAAATTTCCATCATTATGGACATTATTCCTCCCACTAGGTCATTATTAAGTCCTATTTAGGGAATAAAAAAGTTTAAGTCCTACATTAGAAAAGTCATTATGTTTTAGTCCTATTTAGTGCAAATTTCACTATATGTAACTTAATACGAGTAGTAAAATTATGTGATTGAAAGTGAGACAGATGAGTGGTATGATGTAAAACACAAAAAAATTATTTAATATGAAAAAAAGAATTGAAATCTTATTTTGAGACAAAAAAAGACATTGTTGAATATTATTATGGGACATAGAGAGTTTCAATGTGTAATTCATTGTGGAATGGAAGGAGCATATATTGTCGGTAAATTATGATGAGTGACTGAATAATATTCTGCAAGTACCAAGTGCATGATTGTTCCACTCTTTGCCACCGGTCTGCGATCAAAATCTAATTTAATTTACTCGAGATGGGCATCATCCTTTGTGATCAATTTTCAAGTAAACAAAAAAAGTTAGGGTTTGGATGGAGGGAGTAGCAAAATAGGAAGGTTAGGGTTTATACGACAGGGGGCTTTGCTTCATGCGGGCGTCTCTTTCATGCACTCAAAAATTTTATTTTGAAGCACTCACCTTAGGGTTTTTTTTTTCTTCAAGAAATTTAATTTATGTGGTGTTCAGATATGGGAAACATTCTCTTTGTGCTAATTCTTAAATAATAATGGTAATTAAGAATGAGTTGGATGCATGTTGTCTCTGTGACCCTAGCTATTTATTGTTCATTAAATTGGATGTAACCTGATGAAGACACTTTATTAACAATTCCTAAATTAATTCCCTAATACCCCGTAAAACATATCCACTTTGAGTTCTCTGAGAATTAAAAAAGATTGGGAAATGAAAATAACTACCTAAAAATTTTATATAAAAAAATATTTCCTTTGTCCAAAAAGTTTCTTTTCATATTAACTATATTTACACAGTCAAATTTTATTACTTTAGTTTCTTATTTTCCTTTTTTTTCAATTTATAATCTTGTTACCTCTTCTTTTGCAAAATTTTTTATGCGGTTTTAAAAAATATAAACCTTATTTTTCAATTTTATATTTGTAATAAATTAAAATAAATTGAATTAAAGCAACCTCAATTAACTCTCGTATGCAAACCGAAATTGAATGAAAAATTTGAGAAAAAGGGAATCAAATATTGTGTGACGTATAGGGAGTATGGTACTCCGTATTATTTTCCAAAAGTGAAAGAGGAAAAAAAAAAAGAAATTTGAAAAAAACAAGAAACAAAAGAGAGGGATTTTTTATGGGCGGGAGGGGGGTATTTCATTGTAAGTCTCCACAGTCCACACTGGGTCTGTTTTCCTTTACAAAAATAATTTCTTTTGAGTTCTTACTTTCAATAGGAAGTACTCCGTAAATAATAACTCCATATCTTCTAAGTGAAAGACACTTAAAAACAATCACGATAGAGCAATAAAATGGAATGAGACAATTATGAGGCCGGTGAGAGGGGTAAATATGAGAAAACTAACTCTTATTAAGAGCATCTTCAGTGGCGAGGTAATTAAATAGTCTCCACGCACTGACACATCAGCTCCAACTTCATTCTTCCTCGCGGGTCATTTGTCTTCTGCCTCTCCACAAGTCACAATCGAGGCATGGAAAGGCCAATTTCTTTTTGTTTTTTAATTTTTTTATGAAAACAAAAAGTTTTTTTTATAAGAGTAAATTTATTATTATGAAATAAGTTATTTAAAATAATTTTTAATAATTAAAATACATCATAAACATCTAAAAATTGATAAAAACAATGACTTGTCACTACAGGATATATAACCTCACTCACTTGCCACACACTAACTGGGATCTTTTTTATTCGTTGAAATGTTACACGTCACCGTGTGACATTTCCTTTCTTTACTTGTCATTGCTCATGCTCTAACACTAGTACATATTAGGTTTTTAGCATAGGTTTTTATGGACCTTTTGCATCGCTTGTGTACCAATACAATTGCTCTAGTTCAATTGCATAGGTTTCAAAATAACCGATGCAGTTGATATTATTTTTTCCACTCTCACTTTTCATCTGACTCAAAAAATATTTTACTAACTTTTAATAAAAATTTACCTTTTAATTTACTCCTACTAACTATTAATCTATCTTTCTTATCATATCTACTTACTACGTATTAATTTACTTATCACATATCATATCTTATCCTAAAGTAAAAACAAAAATAGAAAGTAACACTAAAATGACACATTCCATCAATCTCATTTTTTTGAAGTGAAAATGTTTCATTGAAGGGAGGTGATATAATACTTACTCTAAATATAAAATTGACAAATGAGATGACTCAAAAATGAATATAGTACTAGACAAAAAACGTTGGGACATAAATAATAATAATAATAATAATAATAATAGTGAAATTTGCACTAAATAGGACTAAAACATAATGACTTTCCTAATGTAGGACTTAAACTTTTTTATTCTCTAAATATGTCTTATTAATGACCTAGTGGGAGGAATAATGTCCAGTAATGCTAGACATTTATTTGAATAATGACTACTTTTTAATGACCAAAGGTCCTACATTGGGAAATAAAAACATATGGTCCTATATTGGGAAAGTCATTATGTTTTAATCCTATTTAGTTGAATTTCTCATAATAATAATAGAGAGTAATACCTCCTCAATATGTGTATTTTTATGTTTAAAAAAAATCAAAAGTAAATGGCCATTATTTAGGAACTTCATATGGAGTATATAGAAAGCAAGCCAACAAACAAAAACGGCGGCATTATGTCGAACTCATAATAACCCGACACCATTTTTTGGTAGCCTAATAATATTCTCTACAGACCCCTCCATCAAAATTAAACCTCTTTTAATTTCTTTAAGCTCAACAAGTTTCATTTTATTAAAAAAAATTAATTTCAATTTTAAAAAATCGGTTATTACAGACCTAAAATATAATATGGACTCAAAACATTTGTTGACCAAATCAACAACTCCTAAATGTTAGCAAAGAAATCTACCTAAATACAACTTAAATGTTAAATTTATGTCAAAACAGGTGATTATTTACTTTTATCATTTAAATATGAACATTATATTGACATTTTATAATGTCACAATGTAACTTGGTATTGTATGATATCGTTTCACACTGTCTTTTGGTATACGAAGTATATATATATATATATATATATACATAATCGAAACCCTATCACATTATAATTCCTATTTTACCCATAAGTATAAAACGTTTACACCTTAGCTTAATTAAAGATCTATTTTCATGTACTGCATGGGACATTTTTTTGATTTTTAGTTGAATAGTAATCACATAATTTTTTAAATAAAGTACTGGGTATTTTTCAAAAGGATAACTACAAATATATCCAAAAATTACCTTTTCAATTGTTTCCCGCCACCTCAAGGGTGTTTGGTTTATCCACTTCAATTCATACAAATACGTGTACATTATACTTTGATGTATTTGGTCGTGAATGAAATTACACAATACTTTTAACTTTTTTTATTTATTTATGTATGCACTTGTGTGTACGTGTACGTGGTAGATGTAGTGATGATAGAAAAGTTAGATATTTTTTAAATAGAGAGAAAGATTATACACAGTTCTCTGTTCGAAAAAAAAGTCACAATTCACTATTCAAAAATCATCGTATTCTTTTATTTATTTGTACGTTTTAATTAATTTCTTGATGAAATAAAATATTTTTTCACCTTTTATTTTGAAGATTTCTTCACGTAGTTTTACAATATGTAATTTTTATTTTTATTTTTATAATAATCTTTAAATAAAATGAACTTTTATTTTGTTTTAAGACAAATATTTCGGGAGGGAGGGAGTATTGCTTACGGCGTTTGTTTTTTGAATGTTTGAATAATAGAGTCATGCGTGCAAGCTATTGTTGGCACACAACCATTTCTCCATTTTGTCCCTCTTCCCTCTCTCATTTTTAATAAATAAATTAAAACCTTATTATTATTATTAGTTTTGTACACACATATATATAAATGCTCGCTATTGTCACTTTCTTCATCATTTCTCATTCTTCATCAGATCCTCACACAAATCTTTCTTTATACATATATATACATACATACATACACATAATAAAAAATAAAGATAAAAATCTCTGTCTGATTCTCGAAAGAGACATTGATTTAATTAATCAAAATCCCATCTTTAATTAAAACTAGTACCCTTGAATATATATGTTCTTCTCTAATTCTAGTTGCAGCTGCTCCTTTCCGAGAATCATGGGGGCTGCTCAGAGCATCAAGAAACGCCGCGTGGCCGAATCGCCTTCGTCTTCTTCTTCTTCGTCGTCGTCTCCGTTCCGCAACCCTCGCCGACGAACGGAACTCATAGACTCGTACGAGTCCGTGTGCCGGTCGGACGCGGACCTGAACGACTTCGACTCCGCCCTCCGGTCGAGAACCAACAAGGTGCTTCATTCCCTTGCGGGGGGCGGGGTCGAGGTCAGGGCGGTGTCCTTCGACTCCCTTAAGGACGTCACGGAGTGCCTGCTCGACATGGACCAACAGGTTGTGAGGGTAATCTTGGAATGCAAGAAGGACATCTGGAGGAACCAGGAGCTTTTCGAGCTCGTCGAGGAGTACTTCGACAACAGTCTGAAGACGTTGGACTTCTGCGCCGAGCTCGAAAAGTGCCTGAAGCGGGCCCGCGACAGGCAGCTCCTGGTTCAGGTCGGGATTAGTTCCGACCGGAACGAGGAAGCCCTGGAAGAGCTGAAGAGCTTCCGGGAAGCGGGGGACCCGTTCTCCGAGGAGTTCTTCCAGATCTTCCACTCGGTGTACAGGCACCAAGTGTTGATGCTGGAGAAGCTCCAGTCCAGGAAGAGGAACCTGGACAAGAGGCTGAAGCGAATACGGTCCTGGAGAAAAGTCTCTGGGATCATATTCGCAGCGGCTTTCGCCTCAGTGCTGATATGCTCGGTGGTGGCGGCGGCCGTGGCGGCCCCGCCAGTGGCGGGGGCGCTCGCGGCGGCTGCCTCCATTCCGCTGGGGTCGATGGGGAAGTGGGTCGACTCGCTCCTCGGGAACTACGAGAGCGCGGTGCAGTGGCAGAAGGAGACGGTGAGCGGGATGCAGGCGGGGACGTTTGTGAGCATCAAGGACCTAGACACTATAAGGGTGCTGATTGATAGGGTGGAAGTAGAGATGAAGTCGGAGGCGGAGAGGGTGGATTTCGCCATTAATGGAGGCGGCGGCGGCGGCGGGGTGAAGGTGGCCATTGAAGAGATAAAGAAGAAGGTGGATGTGTTGGGGAAGAAGATTGAGGAGTTGGGGAAGCAGGCCGATGTTTGTAGCAGGGATATTCGCAGGGCTAGGACGGTCATTCTGCAAAGGATCATCAAACACCCGGCCAAACAATGATTGATTATTCTATATTTATTTGTTAGTACTCCGTATTAAATTTAAAAATGGTCCATGAATGCATATGTTGCATGAAATTTGTTATTGAATTTCATGAAGAAGAAGGATGTGTTTAATTACTGTAATAAAGATGTACGTTAAATACATTTGGTATGTAATTAACTAAATTAAACTAAATGTGCCGCCTCGCCCTCAATTTAAATCAATTACTTCCTCTGTCTTAATTCTTTCTTCCCAGTTTGACTTTTCCTCATTTTTAACTTTTGGCTTTGACTTCAAATTTTATCCTCCTTAAAAAATATTTTTTGAATTTTTTTGCAATCATTCAAAATATAGAGTTAGAAGATAATTGGTGTAAATACATGAGGATATTAATGTCATTTGTCATTTTTTTTCTAATGGGAAAATAGATTTAGGACGGAGAAAATGGGGAAGTGGGAAGAACATTTTAGGACAGAGGGAGTAATATATTATTGAATATCAGAAAATTACTCCCGACAGTCCAGCACCTTGACTTTCTGGTAATGACTTCCAAGTCCCACATTATTTGAAATACACTCTAGGGAGTCCTAAATTTTTTGGTAAGAACTCTCAGGTCCCACATCATGCGAAATATACTTCGGGGTCCTTAAATTTTGTGATATTATACTTCGAGGGTACATTCCGTCCATTTAGGTGTTAGGATCGAAAGTTCTTTAATTTTGAGAAACTAAAGAGTTTTATTTAAATTTAATAAAATAATGACTATGAAGCTAAAATTTAGTATTTTTTAGAGTACCAAAACTTTTAATCCTAACGGTCAAATAGACAGAATATGCTCAAAGAGCACATTACCACTAATTTTAAGGACCCAAAGTATATTTCAAATAATGTGGGACCTGAGAGTTCTTACCAGAAATTTGAGAGTATCTGGAAGTATATTTCAGAGAATGTGAGACCTAGGAGCCATTACCAAAAAATTAAGGGTATCCCGGAGTAATTTTCTGTATTGAATATGATCGATAGCTGCTCCTAGGGCCTAGGGGTGTGCATTGGTCCAAGACCTGACTGGATCAACCGAAACCTGAATAAATTAAAGGAAATTCGAGGCTCGAGAACCGGACTAAATAAGGCATAGACCGGTCTGGGACCGGACCGAACAAGATAGTTTTTAAATTTAATTTTTTCTATTTAATTTCAAGTGCCTAATTGAACGAATGAATTATTATCATTACTATTATTATTATCAATTATTTATAAAAATATACTTCAAATAATTTTTTTTTGTATTTCTTCTTTGGAAATTTATACGGAGTAATTAAATACACTACATAAATCAACTTTTCCATCTCACTTATCAATGTTCTCATTTGGCACAATAAGCTACTTCCGCTATTTTAAAAATACGGAGTGCTCCGTAAGAATAAAAGAGGATATATTAAAAAGTCATGTAACACTGCATTTGATTAACAATATCTTTAAAAATATACTAGCAAAATGTTAAAAACGTATTTTAAAAGTTTTTTTCAATATAATTATTATGGTTTAATTGCTATATTTTTACTCATTATAAATATATTTTTATTCATATAATTAAGCAAACATTTACTACAAAAAACGAATCGAATACTAAAAAAGATCACATAGTAATAAGTACTTCATCCCTTCCATAAAAATGAGAAGTTGCCCTTTATTTTTTCTTTTTTATTTGTCCTAGAAAAGATAACACTTTCCAATTTTGGTAAAAATTTCGTGGTCTATATCAATTTTGTTCTCTATGTACCACTTTAATTTAATCACATAATTTCACTTTTTTTTATTTCGTGAGAAGTCAAATACAAGAAATTTTTTTTAGGCGAGGGAGGGAGTATCTTTTTTATTTTAGCCTTGCATTTGGTTTGGCGGAAGGATGAATTCTAAGATGAATGCTAGTCACAACTTTAATTTATTTGTTTTTGGTCATTTGAATTAAGATTAACAACTTGTGGTTAGGGGTGACATATGAGGTTCATCATGAACCCCAATTGGCTGCTTTTAGGCCGGCAACGTCACTACATTAACTGTTTTTCAAAATGAATTATTATTGCATCCCTTTTTTTTTTTTTGAAATCTCCTGTTAGTTTAGCAATTGAAAAGTTAAAGATTTATTCTTACACTGGTTTTTATAATTCTTATTGTTATAACATAAGAAATATTGTCGTGAGTTTCGACATAAGATGTTGGAGATGTACAAAATAAATCGGTAGAAAAAGGACCAAAATGATCATTTTCCTCCAAATACCGTTAATTTTCTTTTGATATCGGAAATCATTAGGCAAAGGCTAATTAAATTGCCATTGGTCATTCAACTCTCCATTAGTTATGCAGGTTGAGTCATTCAACTACAAAAATTCTATAATAATTACTCCTTCCGTTTTCAGTGTATTCGTGTAATTTAATTACTTTTGTTACTCGGTATTACACTTATAATAACAATAATAACAACAATTACTTTTGTTATTACACTTATAATGACAATAGAAGTAATAGTAATAGTAATAGTAATAATAATAATAATAATAATAACAACAACAACAACAACAACAACAAGGAAAAATTATTGAGAATAATCTATATTTTACCTGATCTTTTAAAAATATTCTCACTTTTCGCTGTGATACATAATAATCACATTTTTTTTGAAATGTGAAAGTTTTAGGTCGTCGTTAAGCTACCAACGATTGGTTAACAAAAATAGACTAGTTTGCGTAACAAAATGAAAGTTGAGATTTTTTTATACAATTTTATAATAATTGCTCTTATTGAATCACAAAGACTCTATTCTTATATATGGAAATTACAAGATCGAATTATTATAGTAAAATAGGAATTATGGTTACAACATACTACCTCCGTTCCTTAAAACAGTTTTTGTTTTGACTTGGGAGAGATTACCTTCTAATTATACTCTTATTATCAAAGAAAAAAAGAGAGACAAATCATTTAAATGACTTATTATATCAATGCAAATTGAAGAGAGTATATTGTAAAAACTTAATTTTTAGATATATTAGCCATTTTTTACAAAAAAAAGGAAGTGTTTTTGGGAAAACGAAAAAAATGAAAGAGGAACTGTTTTAAGGAACGGAAGGAGTAATAAAGAAACAAATATAATAAAGAAGGTAATAAGTAATAATAATTGTTTCTTATTATCTCTCGCAAGCTGATCAACAGTAACAAGGGGCAACTTGGAGCATAAGCACTATAACAGAGCTGGTAGAAGGAGCTTTGTGCAGAATATCTGCTAATTGTTCAAAGGACGAAACATGATGTGTAGCTGGTCTACCATTCCGACGGTACGGTCTACCGTGCCGGCGGTACTTAGGTACCGTCCGAGCGGTAGTTCGTTACCGTTCCGCGTATAGTTTTAAACAGCTTCATCTTCAACCTCGGTCCAATTTCTTAAAACAATATTTTAAGCTTCTAAGCTTTAAACTAACTTCAAAAAAATGTTTTCTAACGTCCATAAATCATTCATAAACGATTAATTTGAAGTTTTAACAACAAAAACAATTAAGTTTGGTAATAATGAATATAAAAAATATTTACATTTTCAAATATTTATGAATCAATAAGTTCAAAGATCATTATATGTCTTCTAAATTTGTTTAAAATCATGGTACAAACATGGAAATCCACGATATGAAGCTCAACAAATGAATGGGAGCAAAACAACATCTGAATCCAAGAAATTCATCATTTCTGTCACCACGGTAGCAGCTCTTATTTTCGGTCCATATTTCCTTCGTTACTCAACAAAATCGCGAACCGTTTAAAGCTTCAGATTCCTAAGACATAAGGCTACAACTTTTTTTCAGAAACCAGGTTAAAATAATTAACGAAGTTTAGATGGTTTAAAAATGGTGAAATTTGCACTAAATAGGACTAAAACATAATGACTTTTCTAATGTAGGACTTAAACTTTTGTATTCCGTAAATAGGACTTAATAATGACCTTGTAGGAAGAATAATGTCCAATAATGATGGACATGTACTTGAATAATGACTACTTGATAATGACCAAAAGTCCTACATTGGGAAACAAAAACATATGGTCCTATATTGGGAAAGTCATAATGTTTTGGTCCTATTTAGGTAAAATTCTCATTTAAAATTTCACAACTTAAAATCTGTACATCAGATTTATTCATAAATATATCGTTGGATTCATCTCTTTCGAGACCTATTCATAAAACTCAATTTTAAGAAAAAATCATTAACTACAGAAATTCTTTCATTTTTAGTCAAACATAGAAATAATACTTTGTTGGGTCAAAATATAACTTTGAAAATAATTTTATCATAAAAAACTTTTAGGCCATGTTTTGGAGCGTTACAGTCCATGTCTTGGAGACAAAACCCCCCAACCCAAACTCGATCCAAAACGGGGAGGAAGCCAAAGCGAAGGTCGAGCCGCCCCAGCACCTAGAGCTCTTAAAGACCAAGGAAAGCTGAGTCAAATAGTCGTCTGTGGTCACGAATAAAAAGGGCAAGTGTCCAGTATAGTGGCGGATCTAGAAATTCAGGCAGATGGGGGCACAATTGATTGGGACAGCGCCCCTGATTTTTTAAAAAAATAGACAATTTGAAATGACAAAAATAATGAATTTTATTTTAAACATTTATTGAATGTAAAATTTTATTTTAAAGAATAAATAAAATGCAATAAAATACACTTTACTTCAATAAGATTAAACAAAAAATTTAAAATTAGCTTAAATAAATAAGGTTCCATTCATTTTTGTAGGGAGTTAATAATTTGAGATGGGGGCATGCGGCCCAAAGTATAAGAATTTTTTTTTAAAAAGAATTAGTTTAACACCAAAATTTAGTTGGGGGCATTGCCCCCCAATTGTTTCCAAGTAGATCTGCCCCTGGTCCAGTAAGTGAACCTTCCGAACTGGAACCCTAATTCTGAGTATGAACATATATAACTTAATATTTATTCAAAAAGTATAGGAAAAAGTCATATCATTACTCTTAAACATATGTGACTTTATACAAATGGTCTGAGATTTAATAAATGATCTTGGTGCTCCAATATTGACATATATTTACATGGGTGCCCAACATTGAGAGCAAGGATATAAATAGATATAAATTTTTGGAGCAACAATGTAAAAACATGAAAATTCAAGGAACATTGATATTATTTATGAAATATAAGAGTGTGTATGTAAAATCGAGTAATTTTACGAGGAATGGCGTGAGTTTTTTTCAAAGTATAAACGATCAAGAGTGAATTCTATAATTGATCTTTGTAACGAAAGATTTTTTTATCTAGTTCTCTATTATCAAATATTAAATTCATGGTCGTTTTTTATGAGTGCTTTTTCACGTAAGTCTTTTTTGATTCAGTGTCATGTTGGTGGTCAATTAAGGTCTAAAACTGTAATTTGAAATCGACCTTATGTATGATAATATGTTCTAATGTCATCTTGACGGACAACACAATAGTAATAACTATGGTTGTGATTTAAGATTCTGACCAGAGTTGACAAAAGACAAATCAACATGGATACTTGATATTGGCTATTACAACAAAGATACTCCGTATATGATTGTTGTAAAATTAAACACTATCATAATACAGAATAGAAGGTAAAAAATTTATCGGTCAAAAAGTACTCATAAAAAAGATTACAAATGTAATACTGTATTTAATATTACTCCATCCGTTCCTAAAAGGGTTAAGGAGCAAAATAGGAGTAAAACATTGATTAAAATCCAAAATAGGAGTGAAAACATAAAACCCCCAAAATAGGAGTTGTTGACTCACTGTTTGCCGCCGCCAGGATCTGCCACTTTCATCACCCCTTGCTCCTGTTATCGTCGCACGTTGTCGGCATCACTAACCCCCACAGGTGTAGTTCCATGGTGCTACATGGAGAAAAAAATAATTTATACAGTGTCAATCAAAAATACAATGCTAAAAATGACAACATACAGTTACAAACATGACAGTGTAAAATGCAAAAGTACAAAATTTTAGATCAATCGAAAACAAAATGCCAAAGATGTCAATGCACAGTGACAAGCGTGGCTCTGCAAAATACCAAAAGTTCAATTGTACTCGGTGATACATGTGCATGCATCGAGCCCACGAAGTCATTAATTATGTGAAGAAGACAAATTCTTTCCAATTATTTTAATCTACAGAGATAATTAGGGGCTTTTCTTTTGGGGAATAATAAATCAACCATTCAGCCCAATCCACTTCAAAAACCTCCATCAAAAGTTGCTATAATTAGACTTTTCTCCATTAAACAATTAAAATAAACAAATACACAATCTCTCCATTGTTAGCTCTATGCCAAAAAAACAAAAAAAATCCTAAGGCACAGGAAAAGTGGACTGGAAGTATAAGTTGTACAAGTTGACGTATTTTGGATGAAAAATGCTAGGGGTACACCAAAGGTGTACCCCATATGTCCCCCACCCCCTCCTTGTCCACTAAAAAAGGCAAAAAAATCTAAAAAAAATAAGTAAATAAAAATTAAATAAAAATGTGTGGTGGAAAAGGTGACGGTGTACATTTGGGGTACACCTTTTGGTGTACCCCTAGTATTGCTCATTTTGGATGGATTGCACAGCTTTGGTCTGTAGTTCTGTTCAAGCACTTGATATAGTTTCGGTTCTAGACACTGTGTCCATCCTTTCTTCCGGCGGCTAAACAATTATATTGTACCATAAAAATAGTTAATTACTCCTATTTAGAGGAGTTTAAGTTTTAACTCCTACTTTGAGAATATAACACATGTTTTACTCCTATTTAGGGGGTTTTCTTTTCCTAAAAACCTTTCTCCTTTCTTTTTTCATCTGTCCCAAAAAACAGTTCTGATTTCTATTAAAAAGTCACTTTTACCCCTTACTTTTTTATACCCTACCTATCACATCATTTCTTTTTACTAATAATCTACACATCAAATCCTACTTTTACTCATTACATCAAACGATATTTTTGGAAATTAAATACCAAAATACACTCCCCTTAATTTTTTTCAAAATCAAAACATCACATGTTTAAAAAGGGACGAAAGGAGTATTACTTCGTATTTAAAGATAAAAAACTAAAAGACTAATTATTTTAATTCAACAATCATAGCATCTATAGTCAGCTCTTTTCTGGGACGCATGTTTTTCAGGATAAACTCACTTGCCCTGATCGCTTCTAATGATCAATGGCGAATCTTAGCAGGAGTCCTTTAAGATTGACACAACCGCGAAACCCAAAACCAAATTCCAGTTTCGGTGCTCATTTTTCATCTCACAATTTAAGAGTCCATTGTGTGTTCAAAAACAAGGGCCAAACTTTCTCCTTCACGATTTCCTGTAAGCTCAGCAGCACCAGAAAGTATCAGTGCACACATGAAAAGAGTGTTCCCGGCAATATTAGGCTGCCGGAATCTGACGGAGCGCCCCCGCTTATGGAGGTTGGCGACGCCGGAAATGGCAGCCCTCCAATGGATCCACCGCCGGTGAAGAGGAGTAAAGCGGGTGGTTTGGGGCTGTTAATGAGATTTCCCAAAAGGGTAGTTTCAGTTTTGGCTAATTTGTCCCTGGCTTTAGCTGAGATGTTTACCCTTGCTTCCTTAATGGCCCTAGGTATTTTATTATTTTCATTGATGGTTTGGTTTATTTCCAGATTTCTCTTGCAGGAGATGAAGTTTATATATAGGAATCTAAATTTATATATTAGCTTTTGTATCTATATTCTCGGGGACGGATCGTAGTTGTTAACATTTGAAGAGAAACAGTCTAAGACCTTATATGTTGGCGTGTTGTCGTCTATTAATGTAGGATGATTTAACATAAATTTTGTTGTGAATGCCACTGTTTGGTTTTACATTTGTATTGTTTAGGAACACTGATTGAACAAGGAGAGGCTCCCAATTTCTATATTCACAAGTTCCCCGAAGATCATCCGATGTTTGGGTTCT
Organism: Cuscuta campestris; assembly: GCA_900332095.2. Taxonomy (NCBI): domain Eukaryota; kingdom Viridiplantae; phylum Streptophyta; class Magnoliopsida; order Solanales; family Convolvulaceae; genus Cuscuta; species Cuscuta campestris. Next base: position 1,245,464 of record OOIL02001115.1, on the reverse strand, counting down.
TCACTTGGAGATGGGTTCTCACACTTGGATTCGATCACATGTTTTCATCTCCCATATTCTTAGGAACATCTGCTCTTCTAGGAGCATCACTGATGGCCTGCACTTACACAACACAAATACCATTAGTTAAAGTAGCAAGAAGGTCTGTTTTAGCTTTTAGGTCTCCCAAATAGGTTCCTTATTCTATCCATCTGCCGAGTTAACAGCTACGGGCGGGACCCATTTGTAGGTGGTCGTTCTTACACTCGGCTCGGGCAATTCGTATGCGTGACTGTTCAGACACTTTAACTAACGCATCTTTACAAGATTTGGGTGTCATCTTGATGGGAGCTGGATATGAGGTCTCATTTCTTTACTACCATGTAATTTTGTATGGCTCTTCTTTTCACTTCAAGTTTTAATGGCTGGCATGACTCTTTGTTTCTGCATTTCTAGGTATTCCTAAATGGTCCGGCTCTATATGCTTTTAAGGGATTGGCGGGTCGAATTGCTCCTATTGGGGTACACTTGGCACTTTTGTTGGTGATGTCCGGTGGAACTATTAGTGCCACTGCCAGCTTTAAAGGGTCAGTGAATGTTCCACAAGGTCTCAACTTTGTAATTGGTGACGTACTTAAGCCCATGGGGTTTCTGTCTACTCCTTTAAAAGCATTCAATACTGAAATTCATGTGAACAGCTTCGACATGGACTATTATGCTAGTGGAGAGGTATGCTTAAATTATGTTTTAAAATTGTTTAAGTATCCTACATCAGAAGATTCAAGAAAGCATAATGGATGAATAAGGCCTTGTAATTGAACCAGGCAATCAGTTGGATTCAGTCTTCTAGTGTGATTCAGTCCAAGTGTGTTATGTTTGACCGTATTGAATGAATCTTAAATTCTACAAAAAAAAGATGGTAAATCGGTAAAAGAGTATTTCCTTGCAAACTTTTGAACCCTAAGAACTGATCCGTTTTTTTTTTTTTGTGGTTTAGGTTTCACAGTATCATAGTGATGTATCGCTATACGACCTCAATGGAGAGGAGGTAATGAGGAAGATAATAAGTGTTAATCATCCGTTGAGGTATGATGGGGTCACTATATACCAAACCGATTGGAGTATTTCGGCATTACAGATCATGAAAGATGGGGAAGGGCCTTTCAATTTGGCCATGGCACCTTTAAAGATCAATGGAGACAAGAAGCTATTTGGTACATTCTTGCCCATTGGTGATGTTGAGTCTCCTAATGTAAATGGAATGTAAGTTCTTTTCCACACTATGGGGGTGTTTCTCTGTGCTGGCCCTTATTGGCTTATTGCTGACAAGTAGATTTTAACTTATAAGCTGCTTATAAGTCAAATATTCTTTAACTAAAGTAAAATGACTTAAAGAATAGACAAGTCACTTGGAAATATTCATAAATGGTGAGGGACCGTTTTGTAAATAATTTGGTCAAAACAGAGAAACGGAAAAACTAGCTTAAAAATAAGTAGCTAAGACCTACTTATTTTTTCTGGCTTATAAGCAGCTTATAAGTCAGCTTATAAGCAGACAGAAACATGTCATCAACTAACTTATAAGTTAAAAATTGCTTATAAGCAGTTTTTACCAGCTTATAAGCACAGAGAAACACCCACTATATAATGGGATGGGGTCAACAATTCTGCTGATGTTTAATACTGCTATGCCTCTCTTTTCTTTTCTATGTTGGTTCTTTGAGAGTCCAGATCAATGATAGCGCGTGATTTGCAGTCAATAATCCTTTACGATAAAGAAGGGAAATTTGTTGGAGTCAGACGGCCCAACTCTAAGCTTCCTATTGAGATAGACGGGACGAAAATTGAGATAGTAGATGCAATTGGCACTACTGGGCTTGACCTGAAGGTAATGATAATAATAAATAAATCAATGCCCTAAGGAAATCTTACTTTTTATCATTTTATTTAACAACTTCTTGCACACACCTTAGACTGATCCAGGGGTGCCAGTTGTGTATGCCGGTTTTGGAGCATTAATGCTTACAACATGCATCAGTTACTTGTCACATGATCAGGTGAGTTCTGTTCAAAAATCATCCGAAATAACTTAAAATCTTTTTAAAATGTCTCGTGTGGATAAAATATATAAAAACCCAAACAGCTAAACTACGGAGTAGCATATAATGCCTTGGGCTACGTCTCCTATCAGGTTGAACTTTTTTATGATGGAAACCCCAAGTCTTCAATATATTACTCCCTCCGTTCCTTTCCTTTTTAACAGACCGTTATGATTTTCTTGATACATTAAAAAAATGAATGAATGTTGACATACTTTATGTCCACTTTCTTGATACTTTTTAAAGAAGTCTCAGAGCATCTCTCCCATGTATCCATATACCCTTTTAACTCATTCATTTTTTAATGTATCAAGAAAGTCATAATGGTCAAACTGTGTAATACTCAGAAGTGCTAACTGTGGTTGGCTTTGTGCATTTTTTCCAAATGGCCTAAAAGATATGGGCCTTACAAGACGGAACGGCGGTGGTGGTGGGGGGAAAGACAAACAGGGCAAAAGCTGAATTCCAAAATGCAATAAACCGGCTGCTTGATCAGGTCCCTGAAATTGAAGAATCTTCTCCTTCAAAAGAATCCGGTGATCCAAGTAGCTAAATAAGCTCTGAGGCGTTTTACTTGGGATGGAATGATGGATCAGAGGGAAATATAGCAAAGCTGCAAAAAGGAGACATTGATTTGCTGGTCTGAGACAGTTGGAACGAGGAAGAAGAAAAGCTCTTCTGCAGATTGGCACTTGTAATCCAGGAAGATGTGAATTCTCTCTCATGGGTGGCTTTGAATTGTAGAGCACAGATGCATTTAGGGTATGTTTGGACTCTGCATGTTGGAGTACCTAAAAGTGTAATTAAAAGATGAGGGGGTCAACATTATACGAAGTACAGTGAAGTATTAAGTTCCAGACTACTATACTACCACATTCTATTGAGTACTCCCTCTCTTTTGTATATTTTTTAATTTGACTTGACATGATTTTTAATAAAGTGAATGGTGTGTGGTTATTATTTGTGTAGAAGAAAGAGAAACATATGTGTCACATGATCATTTTCTTAAAGAAAAAGCGGAAGAAAATTTTGAGTCAATCCGAAAAAGAATGTGAGTAGATAACTATGGGACGGAAGGAGTATTATACGGAGTATTATAGTATGACACTTGTTAATTTGAACAGCTTATGGCCCAATTGGGGGTGTGATGGGGGGTTGGGCGCGGGCAAGGGGTATCTTGAGGGGTAGGATATACTTCATGGTCCAACGGTGCACCATTAAAAGTGTTTAAATTGGCCAGTATCATAATAAGACATACTCCCTCTGTCTCATTTTAAATTCAATGTTTGCCTTTTTTCTCCGTCCCAAAATAAGTTGCCTGTTAATTGTTTTCGTAAACTTTTAAAAATAAAGTACCTAAACTACTCCTAAAATAAGTCACTTTTCTTAACCTTATCTTCTCATTCATCATCACTCCTCTTAAAAAGTAATGACAATTTTGGAAAATTAACTTTATTTTTTATTTTCCTTAAATATCCCCAAAATTCAAAACAGACGATTTAAATTGGGACGGAGGCCAGAGGGAGTAGGTGGTTAGGGATGACAACAGGTCGGATTCAGTTTACGTTTTAGTATAACCAAAGCCGACCGGACATAGTTCGGTCTAAGGGGAAATTGGATCGGTTGCAGTCGGGTTCGAGTTGGATTGTCATCTCCATTCAATATTACAGAATTTTACTATGATATTTTTGATGTTCTTTCAAAATCAAAATGACTAATAAGTTCATTTCAAAAGTTTATCAAAAGATAGTCACAAAATGACTAATAAGTTCATTTCAAAGATTGTCACAAATCACTCGTGGAAATATAATTGAGCGTGAATTGGTGTTATATTTTATATACTCCGTAGAATAACTTTTTTAATGCCTGGACTTTATTACAATGTACGGAGTAGTATATATTCATACTTTTTTCTCAATCTAATAACGCACACAAGCCAATGCCTCTGCCTTTGTTGGAGCTCAAACCTGGGTGAACCTCTCCATGAATCCTAAAGAACGAGCTTCTTACCACCCAAGTTGGGAAAGAAATTCATATAGAATAATAACTTAAGCAAGGCACTCCGTATATTCTAACAATATACGGAGTACATAAATTGCAATCAATGAACTTTTCTTTATAAGTGTTTTCTTATTCTTCGTACTCCTTTTATTACATTAAAATTATTGTGCACGAATTGGGATTGAGTTTTGGGTCGGGTTCTGAATTCTAAAATCCCAACCCGACTTAATCCGGATTCGGGTTTTATTTCAGCGATTCGGGCTCGAGTAATTTTTTTCTCGGTTGATGGATGCTCAAAGCATCTTTTGTGTCACAAAGTGAATGCCCTTTGTGCATAGAACATGAACCTGAGTTTAGAGGGACAATTGTGTCATTTGTGTGTGTGGGCGTGTGTGAGAGAGAGAGAGCATTTGGCCTAGTTCGGAAGGACCTAATAGACTTAAGAAGTATATATAACAAAACGACCCTAATATATATTATTATAAACTTGTAGTATCTGATATTAATTATTGGTACAAAGAACCAGTCTTGTATGAAGTATAGATTGCCTGTATCATAATAGACCTCCAAACAAGGCATGGCGTATATCATGCTTAGTTGGCATCAATTGTATTACATGTCCTTCAAGTTTATGCCTGTTGCAGGGCTTCCTCGCGCTTTATATCAAACACCTTGATGAGGACCTCTTCCACAACCTGAAAGTGTCCATTCATGGTTTCAGTGCTTAAGCTTAAATTAAATGCAAATTTAATGCGATTTGACTGCATATTGTCCACAAATTCATAGGAAGTAAGAAGCAAGAAGAGCTGTTGCAGCTAAAGAGTCGTTATTGACAATATTCTAGATTTGGATAGATAATAATCTGCTAAATCAAAATGATGCATTAAAATTTAAAACTCTTTTGCATCTTACTTTCTATGATGTATTGAGTAGTAAATGAACAATACATCAAGAGTCTAATGGAATCAACCTCTCTCAGTGGTAAAGTTGTGTACATGTTGGCTATTCAGTCCCAACAGAGTCTCACCGAATACACCAGGTTTTGTTGTTGTTGGTTTGCAAGGGTACAAAAGTATAGGCAGACACAGGAGAAAATGTAAACTGCAATTTTTTTTTAGAGAACAATACTTTAGAGGGATATTTTGTATGGAGTAATACCTTATCAGGAGTGGATGCACCAGATGTCACCCCTATCGTGAGGGGTCCTCCAGGCAGAAAGTTCTCTTTCTCAACCAACTCACCATGCTGTTTTTAGAGAAAAATACAGAATATTCAGGTAAGGAGGTGCAATGGTTGAACTTAATATGGAGTAGTACATAATAACGATATATTCAATAGTATCACAAGTGATCACCATTAGCTTGTAACTTATTTTGTTTCCAGGACCAATTCTCTGCTCACAGTCAACCCAATATGACGGGATCCCGTGTTCCTCTGCAATCTCCTGTAGGTGTGAAGTGTTGCTTGAGTTCCAACCGCCAACTACCAACATAAGATCCATCTTGTCCTTTACTAGCTTATACATGGCATCTTGTCTCTCCTAAAGGTTATTTGCAATTCATCAGGAATGGATTAAATTCCAATACCATACAAGGAACCCAGGGAAAAAGATCAACGACATACTTGAGTAGCATCACAAATAGTGTTGAAACTCATGAAGTGGTTATTGACGTTTTCAACTCCATACTTGCGCATCATGGACTTCTCAAATAATTTTCCTGCATACGGGACAAACAGAACCAGCATGTAAAGTTTTATATGGGAAGACTATGAAGGGTTTAGTCTATACCTTGAATTCTTTTTACATACGGAGTAAAATATTTCTAAAAAATAAAAATAGATAATACTATGTACATGATTAATATGTTATAAGATTATCTACTATGTTATTCCTTCACTTTTGTCTAAGCTCACACACACACACACAGATGTGTGTGTGTGTGTACACATTTCACACACACAAAAACATAACAACAAACCCTATAATATCCCACAAAAAGTAAGGTTTGGGGAGTGTGCGTATGGCAGACCTTACCCCTACACAGTTGGTAGAGAGGCGGTTTCCAAGACAAAATAAACATAGTAGCAAGAACAAAGTAAGAGCAGAGAGACATGAAGCGCCACAAACCGACACTAGCATCTAGACCCAAAGCACAGAAAGCGCGTGCGCGCGCACATACACGGATGAAGAGGATCTCAACCTCTAGATTGGTTGCCTCTGTTGCCCAATGATCAGATTAGGATCAAGAGACTGAGATCATCCAATGCCTGATAGAATTGGTCAGACATGCCTAATGAGAAAATTCCTTATATATATAGATCAAGATGTAGCTATACATAGCCCTCTAAAGTCTAAAATCCTCCTTTCCAACAGACCTTTTTGGCTAGAGGGTTTTGGTCTTGGAGACGAAGAATTTGGAGGGGTTAGTGTCTTACTGCCTTAGTCTATATCTTGATAAATAAAATACTTCTAAAAGCAAACAAAAGGTGATTGAAATGTTATAGAGAACATGTATTATGTTGATCATTCATTTTATATAAAATCTCAAATACTTATATCAAGATATGGACATCGGCATCCTAGATGTTCTTTTCAAACAGACCCTTGATGGAAAAATAAGCATGTGACATAGAAAAAGACTGACCAATCTCTTCAGTTTCTCCCTTCAACATTGTTGTCTGGTTAGCAATTCCAACTTTACAGAGATCGGAGTCTGGGTCAAAACCTTTGGAAACTGCATATTTATATTTCTGCAGGGAATATAAATTTCAGAGCAGCATGACTCAACATAATTGCACCAAGGTCAAATGAACAACATGAGATCAAACAAATGGAAAAGGCAGCAGCTCAGTTGCACCTCCAGAAAGGCTTCTTTAGTTGAGCTAGAACCATCAAGTTGACCTCCAAGAATATAATCACAGACATATGCTGCCTGCAGCAGGTATAGGGCTCATAAAATAAGAATTAACTTTGAGTGTCTTAAAAACAGTTATAGTTTTAAAACTGAACAGTTTACTTTGTATAATAAAACGACACAAGCAGCCAACATACCTCTGTCATGTTCTTCACAATGATGTATTTTCTTGCAAAAGATGCAGTGGCTATAGTTTCTTCATGAGCATATTTACCATGAATCACGGAGGTATATTCTCCTTTTTTGTGTTTCTCAACTACATTCCAAACCTGGAAAGAAAGATTGGAAAGAACTATTGATAGAATTTGATTGCATGAAATACCAAATGATGAATATGTGACTTAAAGCCCGCGTGTTAAGACCTAAGAGGGCTTCCTGGTTGAAACTAACTGTGACAAAACTGAATGAATTTGCTATAATTATCTTTAAATTGTACGAGTACATTTTTAAACAAATTAAATAAAATAACATAAAGATGAAGGTTGTCGAAATGCCATTTTTATTAAAGCAAGCCATTACCAACAAAACATAATTTTTGTATTACTTTATTCATTATCAGCCAACACATTGAAATTAGTTAGTGTTTGGTAGTAAACCAAAAAATGTCTACCAAAGGAGAACTTGGATAAATTATTTTTGCAGAAACTATAGCTGTCTCACCTTAGATACCCATGGGCAGGTTGTATCAACTACTTGTACATTCTTTTCACTCAGAGTTACCAGCTCATCAACAGAAGCCCCAAACGCAGGCAAAACAACAACATCACCCTTGTCCACAACGTTATAATTTTTCTGCCCTTGATCAACAGGTATATTCTTGACTTCCATTTCCTCTAACCTCTGGACACAATGAGGAATAACATTTCAGTATAAAAGCTCCAAAGCTCAATGTTCTAATAGTAGAGTAAAGTCAGTATGAACTGCCTTATCTCTAAATACAGATGAACAAAGAAAATTAAAAAAACTAGAAGCAGACACCTTATTCACAGTGGGGTTGTGTATAATTTCATTTGTGATCCAAATCCTTTCTGTTGGGAATTGTTTTCTTGCTTCATACGCTATCTGAACCGCTCGCTCAACCCCCCAGCAGAAACCATAGGCTTCTGCCAGCTTAACCGTTACATTTCCCCAAGTATATTCAAAGCCATTTTCTTTCAACTTCTTTATGATATCACCTGAAATGTGATAATTTGAGGAAAATCTTATGATCCCCTCTGTTCTACAATCGTAGCAGACAAAAACACAAATTCTGATCCACAAAGTCTCGAGCACGAAATTGGGGGATAAAAATAGCAGATACAAAAGTCAAAAGCAACAATAGTTCGGTGAATTCAACTTACTAGTATACTCGCGATTCATGAGCTCCAGAGTTTCATCTTTGTGACCAAATCCCTTGCGATTGTAATTCGCGCTCCTGGTCAAGTTCTTCCGGAAGGTCTTGGGATCAAACTCAGAACCGACTATGGCGGAAGAGGAGGCCGAAGCGGTTTCTGCGGAGGAGCATCTGATGACAGATGGACGCTTTCCGAGCAGGAAGATTCTAGAATCCGGCGAAGAGATATTGGTACGGAGTGGGAAACCAGAGAATTGCAGAAGAATTGCCATGACTTTAGGTAGATGAAAGTGCGCACGTTAGGCAGTATATGAGTTTTATAACTTGCTTTTGAGAACTCTTATTTTTGCGTTTAAGGAAATTTTTTAAAGAATAATGGTAGTGTACACCATAGCACTTCTATACTATAAACGGTGTCGTTCCACAGCCACTCCAATTGAGTGGCTTCCCAAGCCACTTTTAGGCCCCGTTCCGTTCAACTTATTTTTTCTTATTTTTTCTTATTCTTATTAGAATCAGATCAGATCAGATCAGACCAGATCAGATCAGATCAGATCGAATCAGATCAGATCAGATTGAATCAGATCAGATCGAATCAGATCCAATCAGATCAGATCAGATCCAATCAGATCAGATCAGATCCAATCAGATCAAATCAGATCCAATCAGATCAAATCAGATCAGATCAGACCCAATCAGATCAGATCAGGACTTATTAAAATCAGATCCCATCAAGAATTATTATTATTATTATTATTATTATTGTTGTTGTTGTTGTTGTTGTTGTTCTTAAAAATGAAAAAGAATAAACTTTAGAAATAGATTAAATAGAAAACCGAGAAAGTAATCCTTAATTATTAGACGTCGGAAAAATTAGTTTTAAAATACATTAACAGTGTCAATCTAATTCTACTTTTAAAATATATTTTTATTGCTACTTGTAATTTGAGTTTCTAAAGTTTTGATCTTTTATAAGGATGAGATATTTTAAAAAAAAATACTATCTCTTCTATATATTGATTATCTAAATTTAATTACTTTTTAATGTATATCTAAATTAAATATTTATTCTAATGTATATATGAAGTAATTATTAAAATATTAAATTAATATTCTAATATAAAATAATAATCATAAAATAAAAAATATTATTACATTATAATATGAATGATTATTCTAATGTATGAATTAACTATTTTTATTTTATTAAAAAATAATTATCAAAAAAAATATTGATTATATTATACTATGAATTATCATTACAATTTTCAAACGTTATTATAAAGTCAAATCAAATTATTAATTTGAAATTTTAAATTAAATCATAATTAATCAGATCAGATCAAATCCAATCAGATCAGATCAGATCCAATCAGATCAGATCAGATCAGATCCAATCAGATCAGATCAGACCAGATCATATCAAATCAGATCAGAACTTATTAAAATCAGATCAGATCAGAAAAAATAAATTGAACGGAACGGAGCCATAATCTCTACCCTCCATCTCCACTAATTTTAAATCAAAGGCTCATATTTCTTCATCATTTAAACCTCAATATTACGAAATATGGAGTAACTTTGTTTAGTTCAGATCATATGGAGATGAGAATTCAACAGAAAAAAAGAAAATAAAGGCGTCTACGATAAAGGTGGGTTGCAAGAATGTATTGAGTTTGAAGTTTGATAAAGAAAATGAGAAGTGGGTTATCTTTGCATTCAAAAAAGAGCTCAATCATGCTAGTGTTACTCCGAATGAGGAACACTTTGTGCCTACTGGAGTTACTATATATAGAGAGAGCAGTGTTGTAGTGATTGAATTGTTTACTATATATAGAGAGAGCAGTGTTGTAGTGATTGAATTGTTTAAAGAACTGTGCTATATAGTTTTGAATGTGGCGCTAGAGGAAGGGGTTGAAATAATTTTTTACATATTTTTTAGTCATTTGATAAAATAATATAATCATGTCACTTCTTGTTTTGTAGAACATTTGATGTTATTTTAAATATATAATTTTAGTTTTTAATTTTACACCTATAATCAAATAAATTGAGTTGAAAATAATATCCTATATCAAAACTTCATTAAAAAAAGTTTACATATTCTTCTATTTTAATAAATCATTTCAAAAGATACTCCGTAAGTAAAGGAATATAGATATATACTTTGGCCTAAATTGTGAAAATAAAGTTTACTTTTTAACAAAAGTGCCGCAAAAGAACTGTGCTATATAGTTTTGAATGTGGCGCTAGAGGAAGGGGTTGAACCTTCGACCTTGTGGTTAACAGCCACACGCTCTAACCAACTGAGCTACTCCAGCTTGTGTTCTAATGCTATTTGTAATAAGATATATAAATTAATTTATTTCACAAAACAAGTTAAAAGTCCTTAAAGCGGGTGAGTGTGTTTGGCGATAGAGCCGCCACACGGTGCGAGTGGAAGGCGGGAACCCCTCCCCCTGCGTCCCGCAGGATGGAGCGGACATCCACACCGTTCTTCTTGTTGCAAATTCGATCGTTTCCTCTTCTTTTTTTTTTTAATTCAACGGTTAGATTTAAAAATAAATTATTTACACCCTCCCTTGTAACTTCTTCTCTCACACTTCTTTCATAATCTCTTCTTAATTTTCAAAGATTATACAATCCTTTTTCATCCTTCAATATGGATCCATCCCGTCTCCGACCATCGATGTCCTCCTCGACTCTTGCCTCTTCTACTGGGGAGTTCGCTCAAATGCCAAATGCATTCGTTCAAACTCCACAATGTCATGAATGGCAGCAAATGATGTTCCAACAATATCAAGAACAACGGGGCTCGATCGCACCACGATGGAATATCCCCGGCGGACCGTCTCGACTCTGGACTTCGTTTCCCTTTCACCAGACGACGTTCAACAGGCTGTGTGCGAAACACATCCTCCAAAAAATGAAATGGAAAGCGAAACACCGAGATTGAACAAGCGACCAGAGCACCCCCAAACAATGGACGGTAATCGAGGAGAAAGCATTGGCCCGAGTGTGGGTTAATGTTTCTCAAGACCCCATAAGAGGTATGTATGGCCTGAAATATATAATTTTTTCACTTTTTTATACTTTTTATTTTATCTTTTCACCATTCTTTTTTATTTTTTTCACTATCATGTAGGGAATGCTCAAAGCGCCAACGGATTTTAGACAAAGATCACCAACCAATTTCATACCCTCATAAATGTCAAGCCGTACTTTGGACACCTGATTGCTTCCAAGTACCAAGGCATGAACGAAAAATTCAGGAAATTTGCCGGTCATTCTACATCATTAAAATTTTATTTAAAAAAAGTAAAGCTAATCGAAAATTTTATTTCCATAAAAACGTTTATCAGTATTCGGTAGCGCACCAAGGACCTGGAGCCAAACTTGAGCTCGGACATTGTTGACTCACAATCAATTGCATATACAAATACAACAAAATCCAATCCAAATTCCTTTGTGATGTGTTTGGGAACTTGAATTTGGATTTCAAAATCAAATTTGATCCAAATTACTTGTTTGAGATTTCCAAGAATTTGGATTTGGACCAAATTCTTTTACTTCAAAACTAACTCAAGTACAAATTCACACCTCTCCCCATGCTATTTAGAAATTCAAGTCCAATTTTTGTTTAATTTAGAACTTATAATTAAAATGTGATCTCTTCTTATGTAATAACAATTTCATACATATCAACCCACTTTCTTTAGTGTCTTTGCCGACTTCAGATTCAAATTCTAGAATTAAAATTTTATGACTTCCCAAACAACATTTAGAATTTGAAATTATAGTATTTCAAATGTTGGAATTGAAATATAAGATTTCAAATGAATTCTAGTTCCCAAACACTACCTTAGGGAAAATGCTAGAGTGCCCTCAAATGGTTGCTACCATGGGTGCACCCAAGCTTCTCACAGATGATTATCATCTGTGTCATCTGTGCAAAGCTTAGGTGGACTGACGGTAGCAACCATTTGGGGTCATCCTAGCATGGTCCTTCCTTCGACGTCTAAGAAGTGAAGATGTAAGCAATATACCAAAAAGAAAATAGAGAGAATGTGCTTTGGTGTCAAAACAATGTTCCAACTCAAATATCCGAGCTTAATTCAAGTTCAATACAATATCTTCAATCTCAAGCAAACATATATACATTTGAGCTCAGCTCGTTCGCGCCCGTGGTTGCGATGATGATAAGCTTCTGTTTGGATGTGTTCCTAGTCAAGCTCAAAACACTTCAATATATGCACTTTAATCACTAGTAGTACAACAAAGATTGTGCAGAGGCCAAGTAGCAGGAAAAACCACAAAGATTGTGCAAAGCCTATGCCAGAAAACTAATCATCACACCATGAGGCACAAGTGACAATGAAGTTGATATGGGCCAATTTCTCACCATTTTTGCCATGATCCAGCTTCAAAAACATTTATATATAAATATATTACTGGCACAACTAGTTGCAGTTAGATCTGTACACTTAAACTTGAATATATATATATATATATATATATATATATATATATATATATATATATTTATATATATTTATATATATATATATATATATATATATATATATATATATAAAATAAGAATAACAATGATCATGAGGAGCAACTCCACTTATGTCAATGCCTGTCCAGCATCTCTGCAGGCAAGTTAAGATCAAACAAGCACTTCTCCTGTCTAGCCCGCTTCCGAGAAGAAGAGGTGCAGCCATTATTCTCATCTGAGCTTGCAGAACATTGTGGTGGCTCATCATCTGAACCTCATTGGCAGCACTCACACATTAATGTCCGAACCAGTCATTTTAATTAAGCAACCATGGAAACATAATATGTCAAGAAAAAGTAATCCTATTTATCATCCGGTTATGGATTGTTTGCATGGGGAAAGAAAAGGAGAGGAAAGGAAATGAGGAGAAGAAAAAACGAGAAATAAAAAGAAAAAGTATATTGTTTGGAGGAGAAGAAAATGAAGAGAAATAAAAAAAATAGATTCTTTCCCTTGTTTGGATGGAGAGAAAATATGATAACATAAAATGACTATTAATCCTTATGTGATAATGTGCGGCCAAAAGAATAATTATTACACTTCTCCAATCCCATCATTTTGTTGCCACTTTAGGAGAAACTCTCCCTTTCCCACTTAGCCCCTTTCACTTCCCTCTCTATTTTTTCTTCAATCCTACGGGAGAAAAAAGATTAGGATATGAGTTTTCTTCTCCCCATTTTTCTCTCCAAATTCTATCCATCCATCCAACACAAGTGTAAAGTAACTAAGAATATGTTTGAAAGCAATGTGTTGGAGAGTTTTGGAGGAGAGGACTCCGGAGTGAGAAAGGAGGCTTTTTTTTAAGAATTATGGTTCGCGGTAAAAAATAGAATAAATGAATGACCACATCATTGGCCATACTGATAAATCATTTTAAATTTTTCATTTTTAAAATTCATCACTTGAAAGCATTATAGTCTTCAAATGAAAAATAGCCCTCCCCCGTTGCCTCCACCTCCAAAACCCTCAAAGACAAAAGAAATCTGCAACAGCCCTCACCCCCCTTTTCTTTGTATTCTAATGGGGAGGTAAGAATGTAAGACGCATTGAAATCGAAAAGAAACAAGATGGGTGTGAGACCTATCTTATGCTACGGAATTTGTTTGGGGTCGGAAGAAGAGAGAGATGTCCGAATGCTTTATTTTAGAGGGGTAAAGCACATAAGAATTACCGGGTATCTGGTCAACCACTGTTTGACCCTGATTGTTATGGTTTGTATTGGCATTCCACCCAGAAGTGAGTTCCGTAGCCCTTTCGATGCCCTTTGACTGGTACGGTGCTATGCTGTGGTTACAGTACACAAGTGAACCCAATAACTCATTTTCTATACAGTCATACCTGCAACAATGTTGAAAATTTAGTGTATGCTAAGAAGTATAAGATATTTTTCCCCTGAAGTTTTTTTTTTTTTACATAAGCAATAGAAGGATAACATTTAACCGTCTCAAAGACAGCAGCACTCACATTTTCTTGCAGAGAGTATCAGTGAGTACAGAGAGATTGATTATTTGCATCCTTGCTTCCATTATTTGTTCTTCACTGAACTCATCAACCGGCTCCTCAATAACTTTAGATAGTTTCTCGATATTGCCCTCAAGCTGTTGTTGCTGGTCTTCAAATAAGTTTTTCTTAATCTCCCTTTGCTCATTTGTCATTTCATCCTTAAAAAGGTCACCACCAAACATGTAATATGCAAAGGGGTAAGAGTAAGCCAGAGCTCTTCTTGATCTGAAGAGTCTATAGAGTCCAGTTGTAATCCAGCTAAAATCCTTCAAATTCAAATCTCTCGCCTCTAAACTTGCCACCTTATCTATAGTGATCTCCTTCAATCTAGATTCCTGTTTGAACGAATCCATATGCCCTTTATACCGATTATGGTAGTGCATATACCTATAAAGATCACGCTTTGCTCTTTCAGCTTTTTTTACAGAGTCTTCTACGAAGCGGCCGCAACTGTGCCCAGCAATGCGGGACCATGTATGGTCTCGTCCGGTAGCTCCACCACACAACCAACTGCAATGCCATTTAAATTTTTAAAAAAAGTCAAATGAAAAGCTGAATCTTGTGGTTGTGTTCTTTCACCTCAGCAGTTATTGTTTTAACATCATACTACATAGTTGTTATTAAAGCCTATGAAGCATATATCCACTAAAGGCATAAAAATTCAATAATAAATAAATACTCGTAATTAATTAAATGGAAGAAGTGTTACCAAAATGCTTGGCCACACACGCAGCCAACTAAATTGCATCCACCATTCTTCTCAACAGGTTTGAGACACTTGGGACAAGGTTTTGTGTGAACAGTAATCCAATTTACAGTTTCTGATTCATCACGACACTTCTTGGCCCAGAGCTCCCACATTAAGCACGAGCAAGGGGAATGTGCTTCTGATAAGCAGTTGAAACAAAACTGCAATCCACATGAACATTCCACTTCAAAATGTTCATCATTTTCAATGCGTATAGCATTTCCACAGTGGGGGATACTTGGGCACCATTTAACCATCTTATTGTCCTCTATGTATGATTCAAGAAGAAATCTTTCAAATTTCTCTGCTAAATCAGGATGATCTTTACCAACTAGCTTCCTTACAACTGCCTCATCACAAATGGCAAAACATTTGTGAGCCATGCACCTGATCCGCTTACTCTGACCTTCCTTTATTTTCACAATAAAATGCTCTGTCCAGCCTGTAATGAGCACAAAAGGATAATGAATATTTGCAGAGATGAAACCCGAATAATATTAACAAAAATCATAATAACAACAACAACAACAACAACAACAACAACAACAACAACAACAACAACAACAATAATAATAATAATAATAATAATAATAATAATAATAATAATAATAGAAGACTCCCACAGCTGAAAACAGTAAACTGATCAAATAGAATTGAAAAACTGAAATATTCATAAAACATAAGCTGAAAAAGACAATAGGCCCACAACTGCTTTTTTACAAACTTTAACATATTATAAAAGTAGCACCTTACACTTACGCTTTGTTTGGATAAATTGGAACGTGGTTACGTAATGTATACTACGTGATGTTTGGAAAGCTAGTATTGTATGGTATACACAACAACAACACCCAAATGCCTCAAAGGCTCCTGCCCATTGCGGGGTAAGAGGGGTGGATGTACGCAGCCTGACCACTATGTTTAAGACATAGAGTGGATCACCCATGATGAGCATCGAGAGTTGCATTGACTAACTGCTACTTCACTATCAAAAGAAGCACAAATAGTTTAAAGAGCCTTTTTTCTTTATTCCATCATACTCCAAAGCAAAAAAAGTGAATCTATGGCTCCATCAAACAAGATGGAAAAATAGTATTGTATGGTATAACATATAAAAGTGTTTGGACTAGACCGTTTTCCTGGTTTGTCCATTCGACTCTTCTGATTACGGAATTTGATAATTTATCCATGAATGTCAATATATAGAATCTGCTATGTGTGCATGTGTGTGTGTGTGTGTGTATAGAGAGAGAGAAAGTCTAAAATGACACCAGTGCTACTGGTGTCATTTGCTTACGACGGTTTGTTTAGGGCACCTATGGTGCCCCGTTGGTAAAAATGATGGTTCCCACCCACCCTCCCCCCCCCCTAACCTACCCTCTAAATCCCCACCCCTGCCCCCCTGCCTGGAGAATGTAAAATGAAGAACAGACACATAATAAACAATGGTGGAGCATATGTATAAACCAAATGAAATCAAATGCATAGGGTGGATGCAGGAACTGAAGGAGAAGAAGCATGTTCTAAAAGATGTGGAACTGTGAAAGTGAAGGATGATTCTTGGCAGCAGGGTTTTCTGACATCTGTCAAAGAGGGTCCCTGACAAGAGTTGATGCAGTGACAGCCTCTGTTTTTCTAGCGAGGGATCCACCAAGGGGAAGAGAGTGGTTAGAGATGAGGGCGATATATTGGTTGTGTAATGTGATTTTATTAGGGAATAATGGGAACATAATCTTTGTAACCACAGAAAACCATTGAATTGGTGGTTTTAAATTCATTGGAGAATATATTCATTTTATAAACCACGGATTACAATCGAAAACAATACCGCCGCAGTGGAAACAAACAAGGTCATTAAATTTTTATACCATGCAAAACCATGGAAAATCATGAGAACCCATGAAACAAACATAGCCTTAGTTCACACATTTCTTAATCAACTTCTTGATATAAATTTTCAAAACTTCAATATATTGAATATGACATCCAATTTATATTATTTATAAAAATCTAATAATGGTGTAACTTCTCAAATCATGAATTCATAGCTTCAGATCAGTCAGATACTACTGCCTTACATTGATTACTTTTTTCTATCAGCTCCTTAACTGATTCTTTAACTATCTTCATGCAAGTTCTGAATTCATAGTTGACCAATATCTTAGGTTT
The DNA here is from genome assembly GCA_900332095.2 of Cuscuta campestris. Classification (NCBI taxonomy): domain Eukaryota; kingdom Viridiplantae; phylum Streptophyta; class Magnoliopsida; order Solanales; family Convolvulaceae; genus Cuscuta; species Cuscuta campestris. The sequence continues at coordinate 1,228,156 of OOIL02001115.1, read as the reverse complement.
TACACCAAAGAAACTTCTAAAGATCACTACCATCAAAACATTGCACATGAAATATGGACGTTCTAATTTCTATTGCTCTGTAATAACTTTACCTAGCATACACGACATGATGATCTATCAAAATTCAACAAACCTAGTAAAATCCGACATAGTGGAGTTTGGGAGGCTATTTCATGAGACCCTGGCTTAAAAAACAGGTAAATGATA